>JAGFPH010014238.1:0-13895 GCA_018207615.1 Philaenus spumarius | reverse complement strand
TACTTAAGACAACTGTTTATTTAAATGAAATTAATTACTTAAGACAATTGTTTATTTAAATGAAATTAATTACTTAAGACAATTGTTTATTGAAATGAAATTAATTACTTAAGACAGTTTATTTAAATGAAATTAATTACTGGAGACAGCTGTTTATTTAATTGAGATTACTTAAGATAAAACAGATGTAACATACACTTAATAAAATATTTCTTCCATAAGATATAAATAAGAAATTTGATGCCTAAGTGGGCAGAGCCCTAGTGATTGAGGTTAAAACAAATGACTTTTAGAACATCTTGAAAAATCCCTATAATTTAACATACCAATCGTCAAAATAGGCCAAGAAATAAAAGAGTGGCTCAGCTCACAAAAAATCCTTTCAGAATTAAAAAGAAAGATAGTGAATACAAGGTAATCAACAAACTTGCAATACAAGCATCCAGGCAGTTTTTCTTTGAGCTCAAGCAATCTCAGCAAACGGGTTGGGTGAGACAAGTTTCAAAACTCACCCCTGTTAAATTAAGCCTGCACAAGTTCTACACACAAAAACGTTAGCGGGCTGTTTTCATGCATATTCATCCATTAACCCAAACTCAGCCAAACCCCAAAACGCTTTGTTTCTTCAGCTCAGTCCTGCCGTAACTGTTTGGGCTGTGCGTAATATTTCTTACTATATTGCTCACACCTGCTTTCGTTCTCCCCCTCCCTCCTTAATGAAACATGTTATGGAGTTTTTAGAATGATGCAAACTTGTATTCTAGATTTTGTTCATTCCCAGTTAGAGTACTCATATTAAAACTTGTAATGCTATATATGCTTTATTTAACTTGGTGCGACGTTGTAGAAAGTAATATGTCTGTAGTGGTGGTTAACAAATAGCAAAGGGCACACATATATTCTATACATTCTTTAAATAAAACAGGAAAACCATCTATGTACGAAATACGCCAAAATAAGCAGTACTGAAATTAAATTAGCTATGTGATTAGAACAGATGATCACATGGTTGATTGTTGCCAGGCCACGTTGCTTATTTGTTTAGGGTTCGGGGTTTAGAAACCTCACCTTCTTGTTTTGTTTTAGTAGGTCTAATAACTCCAGAGATTGTTTTTATCGTAAAGAATTAATTTCGTTCATACAGGACAGATTGTTCCTGTGGACATAGTTTGATGTGAGCTGCTGTAGAGTGTCAAGAACGATTTCACAAACCACCTCCAAGTAATGCCGTAATTATAATTGTCGTTGACAAGTTCCGTCGTACGGGGTAGTGTTTTGACTCGGCGTAAAGGGCGCAGAGGCTGTTCAAAAAACTGTTCATCTTTATAAATGAGTATCAGTAATACGTCTTTCAGAAGAATGTTTAAATACTATCTATACATATAAAATTGAAGTGTTGGCTATGATTTCAAAATATAAGCATTTTCTAAGCTCATATAGTTATTCATACATTACCAAAACCTAAACACTGATTATTTATATATTTTTTCTGTCTGTTTTAGTG
The DNA here is from genome assembly GCA_018207615.1 of Philaenus spumarius. Classification (NCBI taxonomy): domain Eukaryota; kingdom Metazoa; phylum Arthropoda; class Insecta; order Hemiptera; family Aphrophoridae; genus Philaenus; species Philaenus spumarius. The sequence goes on along the minus strand of JAGFPH010014238.1, from coordinate 12,391 downwards.
TCTGTCGGTTTGTTTGCTTTTCCGGTCTAGCCTCCGGAACGGCTGAACCGATTTTGACGAAACTTTCATCAACATATAGAGGACTTTCCAAAAAATATTATAGGCTACTTTATATTCGAAAAATGTTTAAAATTCTTGATAAAAAATTGAAAAAAAATTAAATATCATGGACAGAATTAGGGATTTTGTGGACAAATGTTGGGGATATTACGAGTCTATTTCGATCTATGTCATACGTTATTTACAGGTCACAGCTACCCCCACCACCCAACTTAGATCCAAGTGCCTCTGTCCTAATCAATCAATCATCATTTCTGTAAAAATTCCTATTAAAAAATGTAAAAGTTGAGAACAAAATTAGATAATTTGCGGTTTGCATTATCAAAAATTAAACATTTAAACCTATTACAATTACAATAACGTTTACTTTTATGCATTATGTAATAAAACTAATAAAATCTTAAAACTTCATAACGTTTATACTTGTAACGTTTGTCAAAGGTGCCAACCTATAAGCAATAAAATGCACACCATAATGCAATCGTGATTTTTAATTATACTATTAAATATATTCAATCAACGTAAATAGGAAATATGGAGATATAAAATTTTAATTAATAGACAACATTTTAGAAAATATCAAATTATTTCACGACATGTTAAATGTTAAAAGAACCGGCCTTTATTATAAATATTGTTTTATCGCAAACTAGATACTATTGTATTCCGACATTTAATTTTACTTATGACTTACTTTTGAGGTTATGTCTTAATTTGTTTTCAAGTATTTTATTATTTTTCGTTCATAGCCAATTGGAATGAATTTTTCGTTCGGGCTTACGAAGCATTCTTACATTAATCTCTTTGGCAGCAATATTCTTTCTTAGAAAAAGGTCGTCGTCTGCAAATATATCAGAAATAAACCGTATTGTAAACTTACGCCGGAATGTTTTTCTTTACGCACGTAAGAGGTGCCAACAAAGTCTCTTCATGTTTTCGTGACTCGAGTAAGCCATACCGCTAGTGGAAAGACCACGCATATTGCCGTGCAAAACATCCAGTATTATCCACTGGTTGTGAATACAAATTGGTTCAATTGTGTAAATACAAAAGTCTCTATCCTGGGAGCTCTGTGGTAAAGACCACAATGTGTTATTGGATGAAAACAAAATGTGCAGTAACCAAATAATGAACTCTGGTTATTTGCTGATATTGTGCTGGTGGGAATAAATTTAACGGAATAAAACCAAATTCAATAATAAAACGTAAATATTCCAATAATTACTACATCATGATTGCATCCGTGAATATATTTTCCACTTGTTGTAAACACTATGTTTACTTTACAATGGCATTCAAAATAAAACCGCCAGAGATATCAACGGGAAAGTTACATCATATTATTATGATACCTGGTTTACATTTGTATGGGCGTTACAAAACGTTATCATTTATTTAAATTGGGTAAACTGAGTAACTTTATTGTTTAGATGGCAACTCATGTCTTGTGGCGTATCGTAAACACAGGGTGTGTGAAAAGTCTGAGAACGGCTTAATATTTCGTATATAAGGGAAATTTGATGGTAGATGTGCTTAAGAACCCTACTCTATGCAAAAATACTATTTTATTAAATGTCAAAACTTTGGTCTGCCATATTGGATTCGCCATTGTGAATGTAACATTTTTTTAAATAGGAAATTTGTCATGTGATACATCTTTTAAATATAGAATTTTAAGAAAAAATCGTTGTTGAAAACCGCACATCCATATCTCAAACCGTTCTGAAGATAATTGCATGTATTTACATTTAATCATATCATTTAGTGTAAAAATGAAATAAAGTACATTAAACATACTTCTTAATGTTCTTACCTTTATACATACTTCTTACCTATCAAATTTTAATGTTGAATAAAATTAAACATTATAAAATAATCAAATCATACGGTATTAATTTAATGTAGGCCTATATCAAAACTTAATCTCTAAATAAACTGACAGAACGTCAATTAAAAATGTCGAAAGTTAGGAAATTAGAAATGTCTCCTGCTGTATGTCCATTTAATGTCGTACCTTCGACAGACAAGTTGAGTAAAGATTCTAAATGCAATTATTTATTAGTTTTAACTGCATCTTCCCTGAATGCATCACACGCCAAACCCCTCTTTCTTTCACACTCATATTTTATAATTTAATTTATTAAGCTGTAGGTTTACCCATCATCTTAAAGCTAAGATAGTAAATAACAAGTTGAACTAATCTAATTATCAAATTTATACACATATATAAAATTGAAGTGTCTATATATTGATTTTAAAATATAAGTTTTTTCTAAGCTTATATATATATAGTTATTCACCCATTACCAAAATCTAACCACAAATTTAAAACTTGTTTGTTTGTCTGTCTGTTTGGCCACACTAATCTCTGGAGTGGCTGAACCGATTTCGACGAAACTTTCATTAACGTTTAGATGGCTTTTCAGAGAAAATTTTAGGATTCTATTTATTCCGAAAATATTCAAAAATCCTGTTAAAAAATTTAAAAATTATGGATGAAATTGTATATTTTGTGGACAAAAATGTTGGGGATATTAGGCCTACGTGTCTATTTTGATCTCTGACTTACGTTATGTACAGGTACAGCTATCCCCATCACCAAACTTAGATCCATATGCCTCTGTTCTAATCATCCATCATTTCCATAAATGTACTATTTAAAAATTGAAAAAATGTAAAAATTATGAACAAAATTTGGAATTTCGTGGTTCGCATTGGCATTACTATATTTCACCGCCTAACCTACAAATTAGAGATATAAATTATTTCTAAGTATGAAATAAACAATTGAAATGCCACTGAAAACTAGCTTACATGCCAGTACGCTACAGTAAACATCAAGTTATTGTACCAACAATAAAAATCTTCCATCGGCTGAGCTGAGTATTTTAAAATGAATAGAAACTAATTATAGTCGTAATTTTACATTGAAAATATTAGTTAAGTTCATCATTTTCTTACAAACATGAGCCATACTTATTAGATTGACATGTAGCAGATAGATAGCAATATGCAGTTTTCACGTAGCATTACTTACCAGTTCAAGCTACAGATACTAAAAATTTCATCTATACTAATATTATAAAGAGGTACCAAATTTTTGTTTGTATGTGGGGGGGGGGGGTAATCTCTGGAACTATTGAACCGATTGAAAAAATAGTTTTACTAACAAAAAGCTACACCATCCCTGAGTAACATAGGCTATAATTCGTTTTGATTTAAACAAATTTTTATTTCAATATTTGTAAATTTAGTTGGGAAAAAATCTTAGGTTAGGCCTGGACTGATGAACCAAAACATGTATTTACATTTATTACCATAGCAACCAATTTAATACAGTAACAGATAAAACAGCTGTTTGCTCTAATATTTCCTTTAACAGCTGATTTCAAACTTTGAAGCAATTATTTGTATTTCTTACTTTTAGGTTAGGTGTACTATTAAAGTGTAGACCTGAGCTTTGCTGGTTCTTTTAACATTTATTATAACTGCTGTTATAAAATGTACGAAATAATTTGATTTGAACATTTAACATTATTTACCATCTTAGCTTTAGGGTTATTATTAATCCTACACCTTTATTATAAAGAAAACAAAACATGATTAAGTGTTTAGAAAGTTCCAACGGGGTTGGCGTGCGGAGCAAGCAGGGGTTTCCCATAGTTTTAAATATAGCGACGAATTAATTGTACTTATATGATACAGAAACTGAATATACTAGAGTTACAAACCAATCATAAATTATATAAATGTTGTAATATAAACGTTTATTCAAGTTTCTCATAAATTTGATCGTTATAATTTTTGTTTTTCTATAAACAGTAGGCCTACTGAAATTAAACAGCTGTGGTTAGTGTTTAGAGGATTACGTTGTTGGTTGTTGCCAGGCCACGTTGCTTAGTACTAATTTCTTTTTTGAGGTTTGTTAACTTTGTGCTAGTTCTTACCACTCTAGAGAAAGTTGTTATCGTAGAGGATTGTTTTCGCTCATACGGAACAGGTAGTTCCAGCGGTCCTAGTTTCATTTGAGCTGCTGTAGAGTTTCAAGAACGAATTCGCAAATGGCCGCCTAAGTAATTAAGTTATGATAAGTGTTGTCGGTCGTACGGGTAGTGTTTTGACTCAGCGTAAGAGGTGCGCAGGCCCTCCAAACACGGTCATTACGAATGAAATCAGCTGTAGACTTATTTAGCAAGACCTCCAGTTTCCGAAAATGAGGCTTCGCCTAACATCTTTGAATATAAACAGCAGTAATACGTCGTTGAAAATAATGTTTAAAAACGGTGTGAATTACCGTATAGGATACAAACTGGTCAACTTTTAAATATAAGGACAAAAAGACAGAGAGATGTATCTACCCTCAATATTATCATTGTATTTGGATAACCTAATAGAACTCCGATCCAATGCAATATTTCAATCCACTGGAAATTCGACGATAGTGGCGCTATCTATTGGAGAAACGACGGAAGCGGTGTGAAGCACCAACGCTACCAATGATTTCTCCCTAGCGCTACCTCGCGGCGGGATCAAGCACTATTTTCCCGACAACCTTTTCTTCGGCCCACAGCCCCCGTATACATGGATGATCTATTTTATTATTCATGATCTATGATATTATCAAAGAAATGTAAAACTGCTTGTTTTTACCCTAATACCAAATATATAGAAAGAATTTTAAAGAAAAACTCATGTTTAGTTTGCAAATCCTTTCCTGTATTATTTGCTGTGTTTACGAGGTAGGGAAATATTGGCTGGATTTTGAAATAGAAAACGGATTATTCCAACAACAGCGATGAAATTAAATTACCTGTCGCCGAAACAAACAGACAAATAACCTAGTTCAGACGTACTATGAAATTAACACCCGGAAATGATTGTCCCTATTGTTGGTTTTGGGATATAACTAAGTTTCAAATGACAACACTGGCGTTATAGCATTTCCATGGGAGATATGTATGTTTGAATTGGTTTATGAATGATAAACAAGCAAATACTTCAGAATATATTTTATATAGACCAAGGTCGAGTGTATTATATTTTTATTACGGTTGCTGAAGATGTGGCCTAAATTTTCTTTCACATATAAATATGGAAATTTTATAGTAAATAAAGTGCCAAAAGATGGGGAATTCCCCCAGCGGTATATACTTTCAATATGATAACGTCGACACGACAAATAATAATACAATAGAATTGAATCATTACTTTTAAATCCAAATTTTCTACGAAATGCGAGGGATTCTACGTATTTATATACAGAAATTAATGTGAGAATGCTTCGCAAGCCCGCACGCCAGTAAAATTGACCACATACGCAAAATAATAAAAAGCCTAAAACAAATTAAGACATAACCTCAAAAATAAGATGATAAATAAAATTAAAGGTTGAAATACAATATTATTTAGTTTACGATAGGACAATAGTTATAATAAAGGCTGGTTCTTTTATTTTACCCTTTAAAATGCCGTAAAATAATTTAAAATAATAAATTAAAATAATTTTTTTCTAAAATTTAGTCTATTAATTTAAATTTTACATAATTATATTTTCTATTTTATGTTGATTGAGTACATTTAATAATATAATTAAAATGAATGATTGCATTATAGAGCAATTTTTCTACTCATAGCCTATTGGCACCTTTAACTCGATATTAATAGTGACGATCAGAGTTGAAGTTTTACCCGAAATTACTATAAACATAGATTCTAAAATGTTCATACATTTTTTTTACATTGTAATACAAACAAAACAAAAACTTATTTGCCTTGAACCCAAAAAGAAACACATATATCGTAGACTCATTTGCTTTAAAAAGAAAGACATAGGCTCATTTGCTTTAAACCCAAAAACCAAATAAAAAATAGACTCGTTCGCCTATAGCCAGAAAACAAATTAACAGAACATAGGCCCATTCGTCACTAGCCCAAAACAAACAAAACATAGGCTCATTTGCCTTAAACCAAAAAAAATTGGCTCAATTGCTTTAAACACAAAAAAACCAAATAAAACATAGACTCGTTCGCCTATAGCCAGAAAACAAACTAACAAAACATAGGCCCAATTGCCTTTAGCCCAAAACAAACAACAATACATAGGCTCATTTGCCTTAAACCAAAAAAAACATTGGTTCATTTGCTTTAAGCACAAAAAACCAAATAAAACATAGACTCGTTCGCCTATAGCCAGAAAACAAACTAACAAAAAATAGGCCCAATTGCCTTTAGCCCAAAACAAACAACAATACATAGGCTCATTTGCCTTAAACCAAAAAAAACATTGGTTCATTTGCTTTAAGCACAAAAAACCAAATAAAACATAGACTCGTTTGCCTATAGCCAGAAAACAAACTAACAAAACATAGGCCCAATTGCCTTTAGCCCAAAACAAACAACAATACATAGGCTCATTTGCCTTAAACCAAAAAAAACATTGGTTCATTTGCTTTAAGCACAAAAAACCAAATAAAACATAGACTCGTTCGTCTATAGCCAGAAAACAAACTAACAAAACATGGGCCCAATCGTCTTTAGCCCAAAACAAACAAACAATACATAGGCTAATTTGTCTTAAACCAAAAATAACAAAACTAACTAAACATAAGCCCATTCGTCTTTAGCCCAAAACAAACAAACCATAGGGTCATTTGCCTTAAACAAAAAAAACAAAACAAAGGTTTATTTTTCTTTAACCCAAAAAAACTAATAAAACATAGACTCATTCGTCTATAGCAAAAAAACATATAAACAAAATCATAGGCTCATTCATCTTTAGGCTGAAACAAACATAGAAACAGAACATAAGGACGATCGTCTCTAACACAAAAAACAGACAAACAAAACCATTTAGTGATAGGTACTTATAGTTTATATAAAAACTTAGGATATTTTTTAATTTTGTATTTCAAACATTTAATAAATTTTTCTTATTTAAGGTTACTTATGTACATATTATTATTTACAGTGACCAAATATTAATATATATATATATCACTACTTAGCTGACTGGGGTCTTCATAAATAAGTTAGTTCAATATTTATTGAACATTGCGTTGAAAGATAGTAACGGTCAGATGGGTTATGACCCAGTAGAGATTGCAAACATTTTCAATTCCTATTTCTGCAGTGTAACTGCAGACCTTAGAAAAGATATTACGATACAAAGAGCTTGTATTCCAAATTTCGCAGCAAATTATGATAACTTGTTTAAAATTAATGTAAGTAGTCGTTCTCTGTTTTTTTATCTAACTTCAAAAAAAGAAATTAAAGAAATAATTAACTCTTTACAGAACAGAAAAGCACCTGGTTTTGATAATATTACACCGGTAATTATTAAACAGATTTCGGATAATATTGTGGAAGTACTCGTGTATTTGTTTAATTTCAGTCTGAGTGCGGGAGAATTTCCGTGTGCTTTAAAAAAATCAATTGTTAAACCCCTTTATAAAAAAAATGATAAAAGGGATCCTAGTAATTATAGACCTATTGCGTTGCTGTCGATATTTTCGAAAATCCTAGAGAAGGTTGTTAAGCGAAGATTAGTTAGTTTTTTGGACAACAATAAATTTTTCAGTGTTAAACAATTTGGATTTAGGGAGAAATTGAATACAAATAATGCACTACTCCAATTTATGAGTAAGGTTTATAATGGTGTAAATGAAGGTAAATGTAGCTCTGGTATTTTTGTAGATGTAATGAAGGCTTTTGACACGGTGGATCACGACATTCTTTTATCTCGTTTATATGAGGCTCTGGTTAGAGGTGTAGCACTGCAATGGTTTTGCTATACCTAAATGGTAGAATACAACAAATTAAAATAAACGATAGTTACAGCGATATAGGACATGCTCAATATGGTATCCCACAGGGGTCTGTGCTCTCTGGCCCTTTGTTTTTAATATATGTGAATAGCCTATGGAATGGAAAGTTCATGGGTGAACTTGTAGCTTTCGCTGATGATTCCGCTTTGTTTTATAAAGCTGATTCCGAAGAACAATTAAAAGTAAAAATGCAGAATGACATATCCGCTTTGCGCTGGTGGTTCACGCAAAATTATATGATCATGAGCCCGAAGACAAAATATATAATTTTCAGTATTGCCAGAAGTTCCTTCTTTGCTGAGCCCTTAAAGTATCACAGTATAAATTGTAACTCAACTAAATGCACGTGTCTTTCTATAGAACAGGTTGATAATATCAAATACTTAGGATTGTTTGTTGACGCAAGGTTGACATGGAAAACACATATAAGTTACTTAAAGAATAAATTGATAAAGTACATTCGCGTTTTTTATATGTTAATATATCTATGCAATAGAAATATTTTAAAGACTCTTTACTATGCTCTGGTGAGCTCAAAGTTAGAGTACGGTCTATCAGTTTGGGGAGGAGCGTATTATACTACAGTAAAACCCATTATAACTTTACAAAAGTATTTCATACGGATTGTTTCAAACAAGCAGAAAAATGAGCACACATCACCCCTTTTTCAAACTTTGAATATTTTACCATTGAGGAGTTTATATATTTATAAGGTTTTGGAAATTTTCTTTGGCAGGAGTGGGAACAATAATAGTAGCTTGACATCAAGGAGTAAAGAATTAAGAAATAAATTTAATGTCAATGTACCGAAACCAAACCTTTCAGTATTTATGAAATTCTATACATATTTAGCACCAAAGTTTTTTAATTATTTACCAGAAAATATTAAAATGTGTGGAAATAAATTTAGATTTATAAGATTATTGAGGAATCATTTAACTGAAGTTAAAAACATTGATTTCTTTTTTAATGTTGGTTATTGAGAGTTTAAAAGAAATGAATGAGTGATATTGAGCGTGTATGAATGAATGACAGGTTAGTAATGTAAGTTAATATGTAGTTTTCGTTTAGAATGGTATTTTTGTTAAGTTTTATTGTAAAAATGTATTGCATTGCTTATGCAATGTAATCAAATGTAGAAGCTGATTTTTGAGTTAGTTTTTCTAGACTCTGCTAAATTGTGATTGTTATTGTGATTGGTCCGGCTGCATTCTCTCTGCGATTTCTCGCTTAAATAGTAATTAAATTATAAATATTTTTTGTTTTTCTTCATTTTTTATTCTTAGTTCTTTTGTGTTATATTATTGTTGTTTTGTTGCCCCATACAGGTGTTATATACCTCGGGGATTTATTGCTTCTCATTTGAACTAATTAGAACCTATTATATTTTGAACAGTAAAGTATGTATACTTACATTTATTTGATAGAATATGTAGTGTGTTTAGTTTATATTTTTTATACTGTTGATTTTGTAAAGAAGTGATGAATAAAACTTACTTACTTACTTTATTGAAGTATATGTTCTGGAAATGACGTCAAATTAAAAATGGTAAAATCAGAATGTATCCATGAAAACAACAGGTGACAACAGAAAAACAACAGAATGGTTTATACAACAGGTGACTCAGGATAGGTGAAATAGTAGTGGATGGGAGTAGTTTGTGTTAATTATTTGAATGAAGTATATTATTGTAGTGCCAACCATTCTGACGATAGAAAGTCCATTACCGCATAAAGTGCATGCACGGAATTTGTTAAAGAAAAGTTAAGTCAAAATAAAAGCACTATTTTCACTTAATTTTATTGATTAAAAGTTTGAAGAACTGCAGACTTTTCTACATAACTATTCCACCCTGTTATTCAACTTCAATTTGCATTCACATGTTTAATGTATTTAGTTTCAAACATTTTTTGTTTTAAATTCTAAGTAAATGTTTTTAACTTTCATTTTATTCCGACGCAGAAGTGTTTACGGCGGTTTCTTTGATATCACCGTACAAAAGCGAAACATGAAAAACGACCTGACACAGTAAACCAAACAAAAGACCTTTCAAACTATTTTGTTGGGCGGAGTTGACCTGAATTCTAAATCAGACAAATCACATACGCCACAAACCCTCCGCACATAAATCCTAAAACTGACCAGTCACAATTTCAATAAACTGGGCTCTCCCCCCCCCCCCCCCTTCGTAATGTGTGTACATTTATCTGACATACTTTGGCACAACGGATGGAATAATGGTGACCTATGACTGTGAATCACGTGTAACTTATACTGGTCCTGGCAGAGATGTAGGCAAACCAGGTAAATAAAAATCAATGCTTTCTTTAAAGACACTATTTTAACGTGTATGGCTAAGGTACTTTTAGTATTACACAATGAAAACGGACATACATTTTGCTTTGTAAGAATGAAAAACCAGTGAGGGAACGAATGCCTCAGCTGATGAGAAAAGTAAATTGATGAGGGTTGACAATATTTCCCCCCCCCCCCATCCCTCTCGACCCTAGACCTCCCCATCGGAGTTGTGATTGCTTCCCGCTTTAACAGATTTATAAACTTGACAGGGAAAAATATCTTTTAGGAAATTGGTATTTGTCACGCGTAACTGTTGAGGCAAAAGGAAAAAATAAACATTTGATTTCATGAGTTAAGAAAATTCAAGTACAAATATTAAAACTTCTCAAACATATTTACTGTCCGAACATAACTGGTAGAATATTTATTCGGTTGAAAGCGTTATAAACGTAACCCGTGTAAATAAACAAAATGATTAAAGTATTTACACTAAACTAGTGGATCTGGCAACGCTTCGTTATTGCTTGATTTAATTTTAAATGTGGTTACTGGTTATCACATTTCATCTCTCTGAGAAATCGAATTGCAAATGTTTTTTTCTTTATATCAATTAAAAATAATATTAAATAATTTTAGATTTATAGTGTTTGGAGCAATTTATTTTCATTGTATTAGGGGTAGCGACCCCATTTAAATCTTTTTGTTTGAAGTGACGATATTCTCTAAAACATTCTTCTTTCTGAACTGTGGAATTTTATTAAAATTAGTTGAGTAGGTTTTGAGAATATAGAAAAATTAAGTGGATTAATATTTAACTTTAATGGTAGTTATTACATTTCATCCCTTTGACTTAAGTAATCAAATTGTAAATAGTTTTGTATATCCCTTAAAAATAATAATACATAGTTATTAGCTTTAAAGCTTGTAGGAAGTTAATTTGATTTATATTTATTGTATAAGCGTAGCAACCCCATTTCAAACCCTTCCAATTGTGAATCTAAACCATTCATGGGCCCACTCAAGCACACACAAAAAATGTAATCAAAATTGGTCCAGCCGTTTATGAGCTCAGTCACATACACTCATACAGAGGAATTATAAAATAAAGATAAAGGATTTTTGTACAACATTACAGAAACCAAGGACGTTGATCTCTACGAAGAACGCAATGTTTGATTAAACTTTCCGTCGAAAACAAATTGTCCATTCACATCTGCATTGAGGCCTGTGAGCTGTTTTGCAGTTCGGCAATTAGGTTTTAATTAAACAACGAAGTTTCAAAGCAAATACAGCCAAACAATTTAATTTTAACAAACGACTTTCTAAGAAGAGCTTAAGTTATGTCACCTTTTACTGACGCTTAATCCTTTATATTCTGCTAATTGGTAAGAAAGAAATAATAAATAATGAGTTTATGGTTTCAATAAATATAATTTTGACAATGTGTTTAGTCCAATTAATTAAATAAAAAATATAAATATTGTTGATACCAATAATACAATACAATATTATAATAACAAATTTACTTTTGGATCACATTTACACTAAATTCAGTTAATATAGGTTGGGTGAAAAGTCTGAGGACGGCTTAATATTTTATTATATACTAGGGGAGACCCCTGCGTGCTCCGCACGCCAACCCCCAACGTAACCTTCTAAAAACATATGTTATGTTTTATTTATAATAAAGATGTAGGATTAATAATAACCTCAAAACTAAGACGGTAAATAATGTTAAATGTTCAATTTACATTATTTCTTATATTTTAAAACAGTTATAATAACGGTTAAAAGAACCAGCAAGGCTCAGGTCTACTCTTTAAAATCCTAACCTAAAAGCTAGAAATACAAAAATAATTGCTTCAAATTTTGAAATCAGCTGTTAATGGAAATATTGGAGCAAATATATTATCTGTTATTTTATTCAATTGGTTGCTATGGTAATAAATGTAAATACATGTGTTGGTTTATCATTCTAGTCCTAACCTAAGAATTTTTCCGAATAAATTTATAAATATTGAAATAAAAAAAGGTTTTTATCGAAATGAATCATAGCCTATATTACTCAGGGATAGTGTAGCTTTTTATTAGTAAAACTATTTTTTCAATCGGTTCAGTAGTGCCAGAGATTACCCCCTACATACAAACAAACAAACAAATAAACAAACAAACAAACAAACAAACTTTACCTCTTTATAATATTAGTATA
>JAGFPH010014237.1:0-24162 GCA_018207615.1 Philaenus spumarius | reverse complement strand
GAGGGATATATACTTTGGACTTAGGGAAAACCGGAGGTCAGAAGAGGATAATAAAGTTATAGCCCGAGTAAAGAAAGAAGCTAGAGCAAGGCTTATACAAAAATGGAAGGTACGGTGGGATGAAGAACAGTCTGGTAGATGGACCCACACGATAGTGAAGGATTTAGAGAGCTGGCTTGGTAGAGGTCATGGAGAGATGAGTTTCTACTTAACGCAGGCCTTCACGGGTCATGGGTGCTTTAGACACTATCTAAAGAGGTTCCACAGAGCAGAAGTCAGTACCTGTATAAGCTGCGGGTCCGATAGAGATGATGTTTGTCACACACTGTTTGACTGCAAGGCAAGGGATGTTCAGAAAAAAAGACTCCGAGAACAGATAGGGGTGAACATTACACCCGACAATATGGTGGTGTAAATGCTGGAAGACAAATACAAATGGAAGTGTATTGAGGAATATTTGATAAAAGTATTAAAAATCAAGGAAGAGCAGTTAAGATAACTGTATAAGTGTCCGTGCTTCCCAGAGAAGTTATGCCGAAAGGTGGTGCCTCTGGGTAGTCTTTATCGAACATCAGTAAACGGACAAGAGGAGAGGTGGGTTTTAGTGGGTAGTACCTCAGTACGTGGAGCCTTCTGGCGTGTAGAGGGGAGTCCCACACTCTGTGCGAAAAACATTTCCCTCCTCGTAAAAAAAAAAATATTTCCTTGTAAAAAATATAGTGATAATCTAAAATATAGTTTTATGTTTGTATTGCTAAGTTGTTTATTAGGATGTTAAAAATAAAGTAAACACATAGGATTATAGGATTATAAAAATACATACATTTGCAAAGATTTCTAACCTCAAAGCTAACATATAGCATACATTAGTTTTATAGCTGATATAAAAAACAACCAACATCCAGATATTATAAGTAGTTTTGACTGAAGTTGTAAACTTGTAAACATAACCCTAAAGTATCAATGGGTTAAGCTTTGATAAAGTATTGCAGATGATGAGCGGAATCAGCTGTTATATGTCTGACGTAGAGTTTATTGTTGACAGCTTTTCAATAACGTAACAAATATATGTCTTTAAAATGATGGTTATTTTATACGACCTTATGTACGCGCTATACTACAGTGTTGCTCACGTACGTACGTACACTCGCTTTTATAGGAGCTGATACGCTAAATATCGGAATATTTGATTACTCTGATATTGGAAAGCTAAAGTAAATGTTTTGTAACACCTGATTTTGTTGATAAATTTCCGACACACGACTATACAATACAGATTATTTCGCACGTATTGCCGGTTGCATATTGTCCAGGTGTGCTATTGAAGCTAATATATATAATGTAACCTAATTGCCCTTTGTATTAGTATGTTGGGAAAGCCATGCATAATGTGTAATGTATTATAGAGTTATAGTGTAAAAAGAAAAGAAATTACATTATTACACTGCAGAGGTAATTGTTTGTCTGCCTGTCACGGACGTTTTTTTTTCAAAATAGATAAACATAACACAACGAAAATTGGCATAGTATGAAGTCATATAAAAAGCGAATGTTTCAAAAAAGCTAAACTAAAAACAATTTTATGGATATTTTTAAATCTTTTGTTTGGTATTTGTATAGAACAAGATCAATACAGTCAAAATACAGGCTGTGTCGCGAATAACAGCTTTGGGAACATAGGTCCGGAAAAGCTTCGTTTTTCCATTTGCTGGGCATTTTTTAATACTTAGGAGGTTTAATTAGTAAGGTTTGTGGAAATTAGTAAGGAAATTAAATTATGATTTTAAATTTGGTATACGTATAGCTTACACTATTTTGAACAGTATACTAAGAACCAAAACTTTACTATGTAAATATCCAAAATGGTGTCAATTTAAAACGTTTAAAGTCAAATTTCTCGGAATCAGTCAATTTAAATATATCTTTTTTTTGAGATATAATATTTATATTTTTTAATGACAAACATAATTTTATTTATTTTGTACATTGGTTAATAAGGAAGTAATCGTCAAAAATACCTAAAACGAAATAATGGGGTGTAGAAGGCACAAAAAATATTATGATAGGCCTACTAGTTATTTGTTATTATACAGTACCAATAACTCACGTTAAAAGCAATGTTTTAGTGAATTTTGTCATAGGAAAGATGAGCTATTGCAAGTGACTCCTTATGGTGAGACCTAAGGTCGGGAGTGGTTAATGAGTACCGATCATGGTTCACAGAACTCCTTTTGAGGTGTCATTAAAAACTTTTTTTTATATGCAAATATATTTATTTGCCAGAATATTTTTTTACAAACAAAATTTACAAACCCTGTACAATCTTTTTTTGTTTTAAACTAAAATGTTTTAAATATCCTAAAACATGAACATGAAAAAAGAAACACAATAATTATTACAAAATTTATGTAAAAAAACTACACAAAAAACTATAAGGATTCATCATTAAATTGATATGGCAAGTAACTCTCATTAGCCTAAGCTGCGTTGAGGTACTTTCGTTATTTTTAAAGTAATAAATAAAATAAAATTGCAGAAGACAGGTGCTCACTCAAGATTTATAATTACAATAAAATGCACTATACAAAATAAATTAAGTTTTATTCTTTACTTGAAAAAATATTCCTCAACCTGTTCCATATTAAATGTAAAGAGCCATTCTTTTAACTCTTTAGAAAACCCTATAAGACTGGCGGTACTGCTAATATGCATCGGAATTTTATTAAATATTTTATAATATTATGTAAGAGTAACATTTTTTAAAAGCTTCAAAATTTGGCCGAGGTAGTGTAACTCTATTTATGACAGAGTGAACATATGAATTTAATATATACTGGCCACCTCCCACAAAAAACAAACGAAAAACTCGAAAAATATAAAGATGTCTTAAAGGTAATATTTTAAGTTCTTTAAAATAAGGAAAAGAATGTTCAGTTCTTCTTAGTTTAAAAATTTGTCTTATTATAGCTTTTTGGGCAATTATTATTGGATTAACAACAGTGGGGTATACACCACCCCAGCAACTCAATCCATACTGTATTTTACTGTTAATAATAGCAAAATAAATTGATCGTAGTACAGATGTAGGACATACATACTTAAGCATAAAGAATTTTCTTAAAGCCATACATACATACTTTTTTACAGATTGTACTTGTGGTTTCCAAGTACAATTTTGATCTAAAACTAAACCTAGATACTTTTAACTTTTTACTTTTTCAATCAAAACACAATCTTTGCATGTTATATTCCTAACATTATTTAGACATTTTTTACATTTGAAATAAAGCAATATATTTATATTATCCTTATTTTTTTAAAAAAAGCTAATATATTTTGTTTTAGAACTCAATGCTAATTTGTTGAGTGTAAACCAAACTTTAAGTTTATCTAAATCATGTTCCATGTTATCAAATAAATTCTGATCATTCTGACTTGTATAACACAAGGCAGTATCATCCGCAAAACAAGTGAGTGAACCTTTGAAATTACCTAAACATAATTTATTTATGTATATAATAAACAAAATTGGCCCAAGGACTGAGCCTTGGTGAACATCACATGCTATAGGTAAAACATCACTAGTATTTTGTTTAATTCGAACACACTGATTCCTTTCCGATAAATCCAAGGTAATTCCTTTAATACCAGCCTCGCTTAAACGAGAAATGAGAATTTTATGATTTACCGAATCAAACGCCTTGGTAATGTCAATGAAAAGGCCAGCAACTTGAGATTTTGAATTTAAACCGGAGTAAACATTGGAACAAAAATCTAAAAGTGCATCTTCTGTAGATTTTTTTTCAACAAAACTAAATTGTTTCAAGCTTAGAAAATTATTTGAATTCAGAAATTTTACTAACCTAGCTTTTACGATCTTTTCAATAATTTTTGAAAATTTTTATAAAAGTGATATAGGTCTATAATTATTTAAATCCGATTCTTGACCCTTTTTAAATAATGGGATAATTACCGCCGTTTTTAAGCCTTGTGGAAACTCACCAGTCTCAAAGCTTAAATTAATTATATAACTCAAGACGGAACAAATGTATTTGCTTGAAAACTTAATAATATGAGCTGAGATGCCATCTATTCCCGGAGATTTATTAGAACTCAATTTATTTATAATCGATTTTACTTCGCTTTCACAAGTAGGCAACATAAAAAAAGAATTTAATACATTTAATGAAGGAAAGTTATTTTTATAATCACGCAATTCAAATCCATCGTCGCTGTCCAAATTAATCATTATCCTTTTTACAACACTAATAAAAAATTGGTTAAACTCACTTGCTATATGCAATGGATTTACTAACATATCACCAGTTCCATCCATTTTTATTATACTACTAATGCCATTTCTTATAATTATATATACTAGTGGTCCGGGCAATGCTTCGCTATTGCTTGATTTACCTAACCTAAAATTATATTCAGTTTTTGATCCAAATCAGTTGTTGATCAAAATCAGCTGTTGATCAAAATCAGCTGTTTTAAGCTTTTCATACGAACAGCTGTTTTTTGTGCCCCTGATAAAATCAAAAGAAATCTTTCTTCTTCTTCCTTAAGATTGACCTTCCATAAGATTAACATGGCAACTTTGAGGGCCACTGGGGCGAAGCCCTTAACATACATTGAGCTCATTTTAATGGAAGCACAACTTCAGAGTGAGCTCTGTAAAATGACACCAAAAACATCAAAATCGGTTAAAAACTCTAGGAGGAGTTCTACTCACAAAATAACCCCTAGCAAATTAATTATGTATAGATATGTATGTGTTCGCACACTAACGGCCGCATTTTACGTCCTATGTGGTCCAAATTTGATATAGCCTACAGGTTAGTTTTCTAAGTCACTCTGTCGAGTTCGTTAACAAAAAAATCCAACAACCGGGAGTATGTTTTTTTGACAGGAAGTTCAATTTTTTAAAGATTTTTCGTACAAGAATGAAACTTGATTGTGGTTTCAAAATATAGGAGATTTTGTTTTTTACACGATCTTATAACCCGTCTAGTTCCCCCAAAATCGATCAAAACGAAATATACCATAAGAGTAAATGGTGGAAATCCACGTGGCTGATTTGATCGTAGGAGATTCTGATCCAAGACCGACGGCTGGGATGTGAACTCGCGTAGAGAGTTTTTCCACTGCGAGCAAAGCGAAGTAGTAAATAATACGAGGCCGCAAGGTCCAGGGCTGTAGACTGAGGTGAAAACAAATTCTACTAATATATTTCGTACACACAGGCAGCTATTCAGCGCTTTACTGAATATATCAAATTCCCAAATAGTTGGTTGAAACTCTAAAACACATAAAATTAATTTTGGAAATTCTCTCAACTCACGTCAGCGGGATCAAATCACTTTATCATAAACTCTCAAAATGTATACTTTAATTTGTTTAAAACTTTAAAATTGTCTCTGTTACAGACTTTTATATTACAAACCACTGACAACTGCTGTGCACGCACAGGTTTAAAAACAAAAGTTAACACTTTGAAAGACTAAAACATTGTCCATTATTACCACCTATAAATTCATGGGTTGTTTTAATTTCATGTGTCACAAAACCATACGTGTCCATTACAAAATTTGAGATGGGGTGGTAGGAGGGGGTTTTGGGAGTTAGTAAATAAGTTTTCTAAGGTCCCCCCCTAACGCTGACGGTAATTAACTGTCCAGATTTTGAATACCTCTTCCATCTTTTAAATAATATAGAGGAAGTAAGTTTTCAAAAAATCACTCTGTATTTAAGGACAACGTTATGACTAAAATATAATCTATGTTAAATTATTTATGTTATAATTTTGCTTAGAAGTTGGCACGTTTGGGGTCTCTTAGTCTAACTACGTAAAAAGATGCCTGCAAAGATTATCAAAAAAATTAAAGAAATTCTTAGGAATTACAATAGATTCTGGTTTGAAGTAGAGGGGGCACATATCAGGTCTAAAGAAATCGTCTATAAAATGTTCTTAGAAAATTCTATATTTTAAGAGATGTATGCCCTACTCAAGCCCTTCTGATGATTTACACCCTCTGGTAGGTTCCCGTTTGGGATATGGGATGATTTGCTGGGAGGGGTTCTACTACTACTTTACAACCAATATTGGTCCTTCAGAAACATTGTCTTAGTTTAAAAAAAGGGATCATCCTTTCAGCTTTTTAAAAATTTAACATTCTGCCACTAAAATCTTTGTATGTCCTCAAAAAAATATTCTACAACAGAAGTACAAAAATAAACTATTTAAACTATTTCCACACTATCTAAGACATAAAGTCACTGTAAATTTTCCTAGACCAAGATCAATTCCTTTTCAAAATGTTTTTTCTTGTCATGCACCTAAATACTATAACGATCTTCCGGCTTGTGTGAAGGAGGCAGGGTCTCTGTCGAGGTTTTAGTACTTGGCTCTGTAACACTGATAATGTCTTTGACATACTCAAATAAGAATGTAAAAAATTAAATAATGTTTAAATTCATAATTTCCTTTTTAGCGCAGCTTCTGTAAATGTTCGCTTATGTTCTTGACATATCGTATAAACCTTTCGTTGATGGTCCCCATAACCGGTTTCCTTTGGCGATGCCTAATTTTGTTTTTATTTCACATTTTTTCTATCTATGTTTCTATTAATTGTGTTTAAGTTTTAGACCACTTTAATCTTTGTAGTTTTGTAGCTATCTAATTATATGGGTTTGCTTCTGCGTGTGATATCCATCTAGCATCTGTCATCAGGGCCCTCAGGCTGATGAAAGGGGCTGATAGATTAAACTATTTACTTTGACATAACAATTAAACCCAAGCTGTCCCCACTCTCTTCTTCATCCTTGTTAAACAGCCTTCATGATACTGTTCTCGTTTACATCGTGTTAGTTGTGCAGTGGCAGTGACCGGCGCAGAAACGGTGCGCAACAGTGAGGTTATGTTAGTGTCTTCTTTATTGTGTTTAGGTAACTGATAAAAATAAGGTAAGTGAACAACATAATCGATTGATTGTCTTAAATTTTGTTTAGTAAACTCTAAAAATGTATTGTAAATATTTACGAATGGGTATACATTTTTTATTTAGTCTGTATGTGTTAAAAAAGGGTTTACTTCATTAACTTAAAAAAAAGAAAGTAACTTGATCTAAAATAATGTATTTAATTACTAAATAATACAATGTTTAAACAACGCAGGTCATTTCGTAAATTAAGACTTTAAAAACGTTTTAATTTATAAGAAACTAAAAACACCGAAAAGGAAAACAGTATTTTGCGCTGTATATAAAAATAATTAAAAAAGTACAATAAAAGCATAATGAACGTCAGATATTATATCTTCTACATAAACAGAAAAATAGGAGTTCGACTCAAAATTTTGGCGTCAAAAAATATTTGACAAAATTATATTAATAACGAAATACACTAACACGTTAATATACTTTACTTGAACACTTCTTATATACAACTAACCTCTCATCAATAATAATAACAATATGGCGGGAATAAATTATACATTGGCGATGGTAACCATGACTACGGCATTTGAAAACAAACTTCAGAGTTCTCAAGTTTACTGTTCATTTTTTACTTAAAACTTGACTATGTTACAAAATATTTAAAAACAAATTTCAACTCTAAAATTTATTTAAAAAACAATATAATATTTGCGTTGTTATTACACGCTATTCTGCCCATAGATTGCCTCGATATCTGGCAGGAAGGTTTTAGCTCAAATGTAAATGCAACCGACACACGACGAGGAGCTTCATTACTACTTATACCCAGGCACAGAACTAAGATGTTTAGTAAATCATTCACTGTGACAACATGTAGGCTTTGAAATTCATAGCCGGAGAGTTTGAAATGCGTCAAAGTTTTGGTTGGTTTTTCGATCTTGTAGGGGTTTTTCGGGGTGTTTTAAAGGATGTTCTTGCATGCGTGTGTGTGTAAGTGTGATAGTGTTTGTGACTATATTTTATTTTCTGTATAGTATAAATACTTTTAGTTATATTTTACTTTGAAAATAAATGTGTATAAATTCAGTTTTCTTAGTTTTGTACGTTATGTTTTAGAAGTGATTATTATTGGAACGAAGTTCCTTTACGCGAGTTGAGGTAGGAGCTGACAAATAGAAAATGAAACGCGTAACGAAAAATGAATTGGTTGCTATGGCAATGACAAATAGAAAATACGCGTAACGGAAAAGCGTTATCTAATTGGTTGCTACAGCAATGAATGTAAATACATTCAAGAAACATGTGTTTTTAGGTTAGGCGTAGAAAGTAATTTTAAGTCTAGGCCTAATCTAAAATTATTGTCTGTATGTTGCCGTTAAGGCAAGTAAAATAAATTAAACATTGACACAAAAGTTTTAGGTTAGGCCTAGACTGATGAACCAACATTTTATGTTTATTAAATGTATTTACAATGAATGGACATTTAACTGTGTTTACTGTCTTAGCTTTGATGTTATAATTAATTATAAACCTTTATTATAATAACACTAGTGGACCCGGCAATGCTTCGCTATTGCTTAATTTGAAACTTTGAAAGCCTGTAATTCGTATCCCGTGTAATTCAACATCCTGTAATTCGTATCCCGTGTAATTCAACATAGGCCTAATGATTGTTACACATAATTAATAAAACAACTGATTTGAATCAAAAGTTTAATACAATTTTAGGTTAGGCCTTTAAAACCTATGAAATATAATAATTCAAAAATCTAATATTACAATTTAACATTATATTATTATTACACATTATAAATAAAACTGCTTATTTGGACCAAAGGTTTAACACAATTTTAGGTTAGGCCTATTATTATAAAATCAACACACTTTTTTTTTGAAAGAGTTTGGAATTATCACCATAGTAACCAGAATAACACATTAATAAATACGAATCAGCTGTTTCATCTTTTATATGGCTACTTATGGGAGGGATGAATTTTCGCATTTTCTACCCTTTAAATTCAAAATTTTGCAAAATCCTTTCTTAGTACACCTCTACATTATTGGACGGATGTACCTTCCAAATTTCAAGTCTCTAGCTTTAATAGAATCGGCTCTGCGTTGATCATCAGTCAGGACATTGCATTTTATATAAGAAGATTAAACGCATGGAAACAGTAAATAGTTGTATAGAAAGACAAACTAATAATAAATGGCAATTGAAAGATTAAAATTATATTATTAATTTATGTATCTTATTATAGCAACCATAAGCCAATAACTACCAAAATTCAATATGTTGATAAAACTGAAAACATTTGTATCTAATTTATAATTCACAATTTTTTAAATAAATTATATTCTTCCAAACATATTAAATGAAACGCCTTACTTATTATATTATCAGTACCAGGAGACCGAGCTAAAGCTCGATTATAAGCAGGGCTAGGATTTCAATAATAAATATTGGATTATTGAGTTTTGAGGTTAGGCCTATAACATTAAACAACTAAATAAAGGGTATATACAACATTAGGCTTACCTGTAATAAAAATACAGTTTAAAGGATAACCATAATCTCAACGCTATGCCTCAGAAATAAGTCAGGCCTAAATTAAAGTTTAATATTTCAATATCGATTTAGGCCTAGGGCCTAGTTCACTCACGTCAATAACTATTATTGCAAATTTCCGTGAACATCGTTTAGGTTAGGCCTATAACATTAAACAACTAAATAAAGGGTATGTTTATTTAGCAGAAGTATTCGTTGCCATGGTAACTATAAATAGATACAACATTAGGCTTACCTCTAATAAAATACAGTTTAAAAGAAAACAGATGATTATTGTTATGGCATTGAAAACATTTGCATCAGCTGTGCTTCGTTTAAAAGAAAACAGATGATTATTGTAATGACATTGAAAACATTTGCATCAGCTGTGCTTTGTATTGTTTAAAATGGACAAATTTCACTTTTTAATTTAATAAAAAGACGTAGAAAACGAATTTTCCCAGACTGGTGACCATTTCCAATCGATTTCTCGTGGCCAAAAGCTCCATATAAAATCAAAAAATCAAAAATCCTTAGATGGAGATTCCAGATCCATTTAGCAGACAGACAATTATCTCTCGCTTTAGAAGATAAGATATTTTATTCCTTACTTTGCATTATTTACATTGAACAAATGATAGAAAACAAAAAATATACGAATTACAGAGAGGAGGAGAGAAAAAGAGAAAGTCGCAAAGAGGGGACATAACGCTTTTTCATCAAGTCACAAAAATTTAGAAATATCTATAATCAAAATATCCATATTAAATTACATTAGTATTTGAAGAAAATGTGTGATGAACGTCGTTCCTGACGGGGGTCCCTCGCCCGCACACAATTATATAGTTTTTTGTTTATTAATTATGTTAATTTTGATGTATTTATTTTTGTATTATGTTATTCGTTGTTTTGTAAAAGAAAGAACCTACCTCGAGGTTCAAAATTCTGTTATTGTTATTAAATATTTTACCAAAAAAGGGTGTATACATTTGGTTAGTGCCTAGCTACATGTAGTAAATGGAAACTACGAAATCTACCTGTCCGAGACGAAAGGGGTTTTCAAATCTTCGACACGCTCTTTACACCAGAACCACTTAACGGATCTTTACCGCAAGTTAATTATTCACAAAAACGAATATTTCACGTCAGCGTTTAGCGCGATTAATTGGCGGATTGGAAAGTAGTGTTTTGGCCAAGCCAATTATGTTTTTTGGTCTGTCAAGAACGGGAGAAACTAAAGCAGGCCTAAATGACTGGATCAATTAAGAAGAACTGCAGCTGCGAATGCCGATTACTTTCTCTGATAGCGCATTATTATAATTGTCTTCGTATGTGTTCCCTGGGGGAATTCATATCTGATGGTTAATAGTGTTCATCGTCTTGATACAAAATTACTCAACCGTAGATTTTTGGTAAAGTCGACGAACGTACTGTAACAGTCATCCGTGCAAACGAACCAGTGTAGACTCGGTTTTAACTGAAACCCGTTATTTCACACACAAAGAATCTAAAGAAAATATTTTGTTCGAATCCCAATGCTCCAACTTGTTTTTCCACATGATTAATTGGAATTTATTTGTTTGGAAATGCTTAATTCTTACCAAGCAAAGAAGACGCTTGGAACTAATGATAAATATTTAGTAAACATATGAATTCTATAGAAGTAAATAATTCAACTATTGAGGCTCGGCAGATATAGCCACCATCTTGAATTTCAACTCTTGATCAGAAAATTGTTCTGAATATGTAATTTTAAAGGTTAGGATAGTCCGAATGTGGATGTATCTTTTAGTTTTTACTTTCTCCTCCCTATACGTAGTATATGGAGAAAGTATTGTTTTTCGCAAAAATGTTCGAATTTGAATTTTCAGTTGAATTATCTGTTTTGGTGCTCCCAGAACCCCAAAAAATTGTTTAGTGCAATTATCTGTGTTGGTGCTACCTGAACCCAAAAATATTTTTAGTGGAATTTTTTGTTTTGGTGCTCCCTGAACCCAAAAAAGTGTTTTTAGAGTGGTGTCTGTCTGTCAGTCTGTCTGTATGTATACACGACCAGAGATGACACTATTGGTCCGATTTTCATGAAATTTGGTGTTTAGGTACTAAACCCTAATATCTCCAGGTGTTTTCTTCATTCTTTGGAATTTTTAATTTTTAAGGGTAATGTACCCCTAAAAACCCATAAAAACGACAAAAATGCAAATTGCTCAAAAACGGCTCTAACGATTTTGATCAAATTTTCAGAATTTATAGTGCTTAAGATGCCAAACAAAATGACACCACGCTTTTATGAAAACTTCGGCGTTTTATAATTATGGGGAAATGTTTAAAAATAAACAAGTTTGTGTTGTCAATCTAGCATCGCGGCAGCGGCCGCACAGGGTAGCACCACGGTAGCGAGCACGGCCAGTAATTCAAAGGTCGCGCGATCGAATCCCGCCTGGGAAAATAATTTTTTTATACGATTGACGTAGTTAGAATATTATTTTTTTGTTTTGTTCTAAAAAGTAGTAAAAAATAAAATGATTAAAAACAATATTATTTTGATTACAGTAAGTTGGGAGAAAGTTTGTGTCAGTTAACTGATACCGTTTTTAAATTTGTTTTTAACTAAATTTGTTCATTGACTTAACTCAAAATCAAAGTTTGTGATTATATTTCTTAAGCAATAATGCAAATATCGAAAATGTAAAAAGCTCACCACATTCGAAGGTTAATTGTCTATCTTTCAACTAAAATTAACTTGAATAAATGTGGATAATTTATGACTAAAAATCTGCTTTATTGTGGAAGCATGTAAGCGCCTCATTTGGGTTCCTTTTCGAGTGTTTATCCTGCACTCTGGTGGTTATCACATCAACTTGTTGAGCAATAGGCCTACTAGAACGGAAGAATACTAGAAAAATAATATATTCGATAATTTTGAATATTTGAGAGAAAGCTGAGTTTAGTAACTCATACTCGTATACATTGTCACGCATGCACATTTATTTCAGTACGTTTACTGTCAGGGTTACGTCTGCAACCTATAGTTTCCGAATTTATGAAGCTGCCCTATTCATAAAAAATATTCAAGAATGAGAATGAAAATATTCTGCTAGAGAAGAATGAGAATGAAACGCATACAAACTCAATGCTAGTAGTATACAGCTCTGCCGCTTGGAGAGCTGCGGTCAACTCAAAAATATTGTTTCACTCCTGCCGAGCCTTAAATGGTGGAATGATTTAACAAATAAATAAAGATAAGTGATATTAGGGTCCGTTCACAAAGAAAGCTGGTTGCAAATTACTTGTTTCTAGGCGCTTGCTCCTAGCGCTTGCAAGCCCTTGTGAATAGTTTTGGGTGTTCACAACAAAAGCTTGCAACTTTCATTCCGAGAATGACTTCCTCAAGTGATGAAGAATAATTTTTGCTTGCAAATGTAGATTTGAAAGTGCACCGAAAGAGAATCGGTATACATGAAATTAAGCGCGGAAGAGGAAGATGTGGTGAATACCACCATCTGTTTCCTCAATTAATATTGGACATTGTAAGGTTATTTTCTTATATTGAGAATGGAGTTGAGTACATTCAATTATATCCTCAAGAAAATTGAAACTAATTTGGATAAATTCTGTGGAAACTGGCAAAAGCAACCAATTCATTCGGAAGAACGGCTAGTTATTTGTATGTGGTAAGTCTTTAATATGTTTGAAACTATTTGTTTTAATAACCATTTACCATATAATAATTCTATACAAATAGTTTTTAAAAACCATTATAAGATAAAAAATGTAGTTTTCACTGCGAGTTGTCAGCGACTTGACTGCTACCAGCGCCGGAAAACAAGTATCAAAAGTTCTTGCTTGCCGGTTAGCGCTTGTAGCAGGCGCTTGCAAGTCGGAACAAGCGTTGTCTCTGTACGCACAAACTTGATACAATG
The DNA here is from genome assembly GCA_018207615.1 of Philaenus spumarius. Taxonomy (NCBI): domain Eukaryota; kingdom Metazoa; phylum Arthropoda; class Insecta; order Hemiptera; family Aphrophoridae; genus Philaenus; species Philaenus spumarius. The sequence goes on along the minus strand of JAGFPH010014237.1, from coordinate 10,753 downwards.
AAAACTTTTTCTCGCGCCGGTCAGCGCTTGTTAGCAAGCGCTTGCAACCAGCTTTCTTTGTGAACGCACCCTTAAATTTGAAAGGCATGGAAACAACGCTTAGTATTTTTGTAAATAATTTTTGTTAAAAATATTTTCCCGTGCAGGATGCAAAGGGATATTAGCTCACACAGCCATGAATGCGAACAAACTACTTTCATTTAATTGTTTGAAGCTTCTTGTATGGAAACATCATGTGTGCGGAGAATAATATGTAGCCATGACCTACACAAATAAATGTTTATATTCGTTTCCATAGCAACCAACTGCATAAAATAACAGATAAAACAGCTGATTCGGATAACCAGCTTAGGAGCACAATTAAAGTAAAACTACTAAACTAAAAGCTTAGGCTTAAAGGTTAAGATAAGTTTATTTTTTTTTTTTACCAGGCTTAACGGAAATATACACACATGTTTTTTGTGTGCACATCACTATGGCACTGTACTTTTCGAATGAAGTAACTTTCATTTCTCTACTTTTATAATCTAATCTTATTAAACGAGCAATTCTTGTATATAAATTTATTTCGGGGATCTCGCTAACGGCTCTTACGATTTAGATGAAAATTTGCATATAGGGGTTTTTTTGACATCAGAAATCGAATAAGCTAGGTATTATGTATGTAAAAATGCGCTCTTTTTGCCTATCTAAACGCTGAACTTCTTTTATGTACCACCTTTGAAGTCACTAAGTTGAAGATTGAAGCCACAATAGATACAATCCAGATGTTTTACAAACGATGTTAATCTGTCAATTTTAGCTCCAGATGTTTATATATTATTTAACAAACATAAATCATTAACAACTTATTTAAAATATTAAACTAATTGCACTATTGTTTTAATTATTATTTAAATAAACAGTTCATATGTACGCAAGATCGAAAAATACTCGTATTTATAAAGTATGTGATTCGTTTTTACATACATTTTCCCCAAGAAAAATAAAAATGTACAAAAAAAAATGCTGAGTGATGCTCGGTCGCCCAGGTACTAATACTAAAAAAAGTACTTACATTTTTGATGTTTACATATTAATATAATGATATAACGATTATTAAACAGTTTTTCTCAGAACCAAAAATACCACATATTGCTCATCTATATATATATATATAATCGAAATACCACTGACTCACTGATGATCACTATATCTCAAAAACGACAAAACATATTAACTTGAGACTTAACATAGTGGTTCCCCTTATGCTCTAGATGTGCAATAAGACGTGATTTTAAAATATTTTGCGTTTAAGGTTATTAAAAAATAAAAAGCGTTAGAAAGGAGGTTCTTTAAATGAGCATATAAAAAGGCTGTCCTTCGACAGGGATTAATAAAACTAAAAGATGAATATTTTATACACTTAAGCTAAGAAAGTAGTACATAGTGTAAATAGCGTATTAACAAAGAGTATACGGGATGCCTTTGAAATTGATATTTTTTGCCATCGAGCTTAACCCGTAGCGAAGCACGGGCACCCAGCTATTCTAGTATATATATTTGCAAATAATGTCTAACTCGGACACTTTTAAACACGTATTCAAATATTTAAAAAGTATAATTTTTTGAGAAATGAAAAAGTCTTACCTAAAAAAATTGAATAATCAATGCTGGTCAAGTGGGTATATTATTTAAAGGCTTCTTAAGCTGAACATTTTTTTTGTATTTAAACTATACACATAATCCAACTATTTCAAAATAGCGATAAAAACGATTTTTACGTTTTATGTGGTCTCGTTTTTATAAATGTATTTATTGTTTAATGTACTTCTATTTCATTTAAGGGCTATATAAAACATAATAATATTGAAGGCATCATAAGCCCTTTGTGTTTCAAAAATGTTTTGAAGACGATCATCGTGACTACGCAATACAATACTACGTCTGTTGAATTTCTGATCAACTAAAACCACTACAACTTTATCTGTTACGGGAGCATTGTACCTTCCACAATGTTTTGCTCCAATTTTGTCCCGATGACTTCCAGGCGTGTTTATGCAATGTTGATACACACTGTCAGTTTGGGTTTTGCATACACAGCGCCATTAGTTACAACATACGGGCAAGAAAACTTTAAAACTGAAATATATTTTTATTTGTAAACCGATTTAAATGAAACAAACACTAAACGTTAGTCTTAGCTTATCTCAATACCTCAATGAAAACCACATTCAAATTGGTTCAGCCATTGTGGAGATTAGTGTCCACAAACGCACAGATAAACAGTCTGTTTACGATTTCATTTAATAATAGGGGAAACCTCTGCGTGCTCCGTACGCCAACCCCGTTAGAACCTTCTATACACATAATTATTTTATGTTTTCTTTATAATAAAGGTGTAGGATTAATAATAACCCCAAAGCTATTATAAAGATAGTAAATAACGTTAAATGTTCAAATCAAATTATTTCGTATATTTTATAACAGCAGTTATAATAAAGGTTACAAGAACCAGCAAGGCTTAGGTCTACACTTTAATATTCTAACCTTAAAGTTAGAAATTTAAATAATTACTTCAAAGTTTTAAATCACTTGTTCAAGGAAATATTGGAGCAAATAACTGTTTTATATGTTATTTTCTTCAGTTGGTTGTTATGGTAATAAATGTAAATACATGTGATGGTTCATCAGTCTAGGCCTAACCAAAGATTTTTTCCGACTAAATTTACAAATATTGAAATAAAAAATGTTTTTATCAAAATGAATTATAGCCTATGTTACTCAAGAATAGTGTAGATTTTTATTAGCAAAACTATTTTTTCAATCGGTTCAGTAGTTCCAGAGATTACCCCCTACATACAAACAAACAAACCAAATTTGACCTCTTTATAATATTAGTACAGATAATAAAACGACCAGCTATTCCTGCTCACAGTGGAACGACTTTTTAAACAGATCTCTTGAGACAGGCCGTTTGCAATTAAATGTTTACTAAAACGTTTTCACTGGTTTTACATTCCAAAATAAGTCTCGGAATGGCGCATCTACCTCGATAGACTTCCCCAAACTGCGCGGGTTCTCGCCTAACCAGAAAGTAAAGGACAATGTATACGAAGAATCCGGTTTAGCAGGAAAGTGACAGGATTAATGTGACAAGTGGATTCTTTTTCTTGTCGGCATTATTTATCCACAATTGGGCTCAAGAGGGTAAATGTTGACCCGGAAATCAGCACGAGTTCGACTGTGAACCTGTTTCCAAAGAAACTTGCTTATGAACGTCTGGAGAAATTTCTGCCAATAGCATTGATGATTTTATTTTTCAATTCAGTGCTGCCGTTTGACGAAAGTAAACTTAAATATTCTTAAAACACAACCATACTGTTCTTACCAAGTAAAATAAAAGAACAAACGTCAACTATTTTCAACATATTCTTGTGACCAAAGTGGCACATCTACATAAACAGAGTGTAAACAATAAAATTTCGTGAAAATCCTCGTATATTATTTGAACTGGTAAGTAATGTTACATGAAATTGCGCTCTTATTGTCTACGCGTTATAGGTCTGTATTAATTAATAAAATTGGTAGGGAAAATACATACGGATCGAAATAAAGAAGAAAAAAACTTATATCCGGTAACGCTTTTTTACGGCCAATGTTTTGTTTACTAAGTATAATCTAGAACGGCTAAACCGATTGGGTTGAAATTTTGCCCGTTACTCGTCAATTTAAAGACCTGGTTTGAATGAAATAGTTGATTTGTTGCAATTATCCGTTTCATATGACGGCCATTTAAGCATTTTAAACGAAAATAACTCATAGACAGTAAGTAACCATTATATTAATACGTGAACATTAAACTTTGTAGTACCTTTTTTAGCATTTATTATAAAAGGAGAGGAATGAAACTTATATCATTTGAATGGTACTGTGCCATAGATGTGCAGAAACCAAAAATGATGTGTATATATTGCCGCAAAGACAATTCAATTTAAATAAACTAGGCCTAACCTAAAATTGTGTTTCTAAGTTGGTTAACCGAATCAGCTGTTTTATCTGTTATTTTATACAGTTGGTTGCTATGGAAACTTTGTGTATATATTTTTATTGCCATTAATACAAGTAAAATAAAATAAACTTGGCCTAACCTAAAATTATGTTGCTAAGCTGGTTATCAGAATCAGCTGTTTTACCTTTTATTTTATGCAGTTTATTTTTTAATATATTTTTGTAGGTCATGGGTTTATATTTGTCTGCATGATTTTCCACACAAAACGCATCAAACAATTAATTAAATAAAATAATTTTGATCACATTCACGGCTGTATCATGTGGCCTTCCCTGCATTGGAAAATATAAAAAAAATATCCAAACTAATTCTTATCGTTGTTTGCATTCTTTCAAATTGATTTATCACTTATTATCTTTATTTATTTGTTTATTAAATTACTCTACCGTTTAAGAGATAATTGTTTACTTCTATGGAATTTCACAAGTTTAATGTAAGTACTTATTATTAATTGCATCAAGCCCCTTCTTCGCCCTTTCCCACTTTTTTCCTCTTATCGTGAAGAACGAATTAATTAAGAATCAAATTACAATTAATTTCGTGAAAAACAAGTTGAATTTCGTTACATTACATTTCGTTTGGTTAATATTGGTCGAATTTCGACCACATGATATGCCCGTAATAGTTTCTATAAAAACGCAAACAGTAAATTTGATTGATTAAATGATACCTTTGATTTTGTATCGGATGGAATAGCTGTCAAAACTATCGAACAGAGGGTTACTATAAAACCGTGCCCATTAGTTTGACTAGCTCAAATGGTAGGCAATAATTGATTTGCAAGACAAATTAATTAAAATAAACTCTGTTTTGCCGTTGCCCTTTGTTTGACAGTTTTGTTTATGCCATTCGATAGGAAATCAAAGGAACTTAAAAAAATTCTTCTGACGTTTTTGAATTATTTTCCGTTATTAAATGACCGCCATTTTGAAACGGATTGGAACAAATTGATAGTTTTGTTCAAAAATAGGTATTTACTTTGACGTTTAACGTGCGAAATTTCAACTCAATCGTTTCTAGAGATATAAATTATTTAGTAAAAGCAAAATGGCGGATAGCTGGTAAAAGAGGTGTTTTGGGTCATATGTTTATAGGAAGTTTTTTCTTTATTTTGACCCTTGTATGACCAACTGAATTATCTCCGAGCATTGCAGAATCATCCTGGATATTCTAAGTACACGTCTGGAAGTACGGCGGCTATCGTGTGTAAAAATAAGTACATGTACACATACAACCGTATTAGTGAAGTATACAACTTTTGTCTTACCTAGTCTATATGCATAAAGTTAACTTCCAATTCCCCTCCAAACTTTCACATTATCAATTATTTTTAACGAGCAATACATTCTCATTTTAGAATGAAACACAAAAGTGGCAATTATTATCCAGAACATAAAAAACCAATTTGGCCAATGTCAAGAAAGTCCTTTTCGAAAGTTATCGGTAAAACGTAATTGGTCGGCTGTGGCTTCGGTCAAGATTTGTCGAATTCCGTACTATTTTAGATTTAAGAAAATTACAGTATAGTTGCCACACAGGTGTTTAAGCGGCCCATACTACACGGCCATTTTATGCACGGCACTCTGTTCCCCACACACTAGCGGTTCAGTTTAGCTCGCGACGTGCTAATGGAAACATTGGATGGTATAGCAAAACACGGAACAGGCCCATAGACTTGCATTTTAGCACGGCGTTCCAAAAAATCAAACCCGGTCTGATTGCCACCGTGCCGTGCAATGTACGCTGTGCATGGCACGTTTTTCTCCATGCACTAGCACGTTTCGTAAATTTTTGGCACGTCATGCGTGCACGGCGTGCCATGTACGTGTAGTGTATGGGCCGCTTTAGGCCTATACATTGATTGTGTGGACCAATGAATGGACTATATATATTTTTAATTACTTTTCACAAAAGTTTAGATTTTCTATAAATTTCCAGAAGAGTATAAAGCACCTAAAATATGACTGGGATTTCAAATTGTAGCTGCAGTTATGGCTTCACGAACGGACAAACCACGATTATATTTACTATATTTATTGATTTGTGAATGTATCATAATGCCTTAAACTTGTTTATTTAAAGTATCGTTAATAATATTTATATTTTCTCGACGTCATACTTTATCTTATGGCACACACCGTCATCATTCAGACGTCACCTACTAACAAGTTCGGACATAATATTATAGGCAAGGCGCTGACTGTGTAAATTTGTTTACAAGCCTATAGAGTTTACAGAACACACTATAGAAGGTAAATAACATTTAGGTGTTTACTTTGGATGACCTTAGCACCTCCAGACCACACACAGATACTAAACAATGGTTCTGATTAAGAATACGTTCATAAGTAAAAAACTGATACGGAGAAGCTTAAGGTTTAGACAAATTAAAATATGCTAAAATCTGCTATGAATAAAAAGTGCAAGAGAGTCTCGCGCGTTATGAAATATTTCTTTTGTTCATCAATTTCCAGCAATTTATAATCTAAGAAATAAATAAATGACTGAATTTAATATATTTGGGATTAAAATCATTTATATAATGATTAAAATTGATCATCTTTTATTTTGTTTTCCAAAATTTATTTCAGGTTTTTTAGTAAAATATTAAATTACAGGCTACATGCATTTACCAAGTTGAAAAGTTCTTAACGGCATTGACTCAGTTAGACGTAGTTTGTTGTTTCTAGACTTAATTAGTTTCTTCTGAAGAATGAAGTAAAAAAAAGAACTGAAAACAATAAAAACAACGATTGAACATATACAAGCTGATTTCGTCCATTATCTTTAATTGACCGAGCGTAAGCGAGGTCTCCGTTTTAACTCGACCGTTCGGCATTTCGTCTGTGTGTCTGTATGTCTGTGTGTCTGTATGTCTGTGTGTCTGTGTGACTGTCTCACGATTACAACCAAACGCCTTGACCGATTTTGATGATTTTTTGCATGAATGTTCCTTATTACTAGGCCGAACCATGTATATATACGGGTTTTTTCCATTTTTCATGTTTAACCCCTTATCCGTTACTCTCAGTGTAAGCTTTTTTCCAAAGCAAGTTTGTGGCTTAACCGGGAGTCGAATTTAAAAACTAATAACATTTTGCTGATAGAAAATTAAATTTTGAACAAAATTGTATTCTTGATTTTTTCCGTATCTCTAACGGTAAGCTCACAAAATGGCTGTAAACTTCGAATTTGTTAAAAATCGTCCAAGTTTTTGTATTTCAACTATGTTTTTATACGTTTATTCTAAACCAATTCAAAAGTGTTCCATAGCTTTTTTGTAGTTAAAGGTTTAAAGAATTCATATATTCCAGTAAAAAAAATTATTGAAGTAAAATTAGGACAATTATAATCTCAAGAAACAATCAAGTTCAGTAACGAAAGGAAAATGTTTAACTTTAGGCCTACATAAAAAGTAGTAAAAATTATTGTAATTTTTTTCATATGTGTAAAAAAGTTTCGTAATTTAGTTCTAAATAGAATTGTAAAAAAATATTTATCAATTTCAAATTTCTTATTTTGAAAACACCAATTTTTATGTTCCTACTAAAAGACTGCTAACAAAACTAGGCCTGTTTTGAATAGTAATTTAGGAATATATCATTTGCCCAAAAATTACATATTATTATAAGATAGTGTAGAGGATAAATCAAAGAATTGAACTGTATACATGTAAATTATCATTGTAAATTTCATAAAAGTATTTGACTTAGCTTTACTTGAATTACAAAATGAGATGAAACAAATGAAACCTCGCGGCGATAAAGGACATACAAAAAATGACCGTAGGACACCGTGGGAAGTGTTGGTACATGGGTTGAGATCACTATCACGACGTTTTAACATAGTTTGTTTTCATTATTTCTAATATTGGAATATGATATGGAACTTAAGTTAACTTATGATACATTGTTAAGTTTGAGTTATTTAAGTATGTAAATATTTAATTGTATGTTGTCCCTCTATAACGCGATATTTTTAGCTATCTTTCCTAAATAAAACACAATGCCTCTAAAAGAACATCTTTAGCAGTTAAAGCTCAAGAAAAGAAATAAAATTGTAAATAATGTTTCACTGGCTAAACCTTGTGCTTACTTCCTTACTGGCACACTATTTTTAACCTAAGCTCAAAACCACATTTGTTATTTCAACGAGCGAGGTCTACTGTTTACAGAACTACTAGTACTTAATTTCAAGCGTCTACTGGTTCCCTATGCTACGTACTAACACAGTACACACATAGACGTATGCAACGAATAGATTAGAAATGATTCTCTATCTTTCTTCTCAATTGCCGGTTGGAGTCGGAGAAGGAGACCTTTTCAATTCTCGTCTTGATGGGGCCAACTCATGCTACCTTGGCTAGAGTTAACGCTACGTATACACACAGTACTCACTACGTATGCGTTTAGAATGCGTTTCTCTTTTCGTCTGAACCAGAACACACACCGCTTAAAGAAGTTTCACTCAGACATCTTGTAGCCTTGAACGATTTACTTGTTACTTGTCAGTATAAGTATTGATTTTGTGATTATATCACTATTATAATGCAGTATCAATTTGTTGGATTTGTTTGATTTTGGAGCGTATTTAAAAAAAATATCAAACAGTAATTAGCAGTCTTTTCCCTAACAGTTAATAAAGTCCTACCGATACTTTTTCTAAATATACCCTAAATGTTGCAGTCCATTTTGAAAAACACTCTCAAAAAGTATATTTTTGTATTAAACAGGTGTGATTTTAAAGGATATTTTACATCTATACGTACATGGTTAAAAAATGTTGCTTCAACAATTAATTTATAACAAACTACAAGTTTTGTTAAAGGTCTTTATTAATTTTGTTACGTAAGTTTTCCAATTTTGTTAAATTATTTGTATTACTGTGTATGTTCCATTAACCTCTGGTAAGCAAATTTTAACAGTAGGATTACAATTGATCTATTACAATTAAACACTATTAAAATACGCGGTTCCATAAAAACTATCTCTTAACTACTGAAATTATACTTATCAAAAACAATTCATGTAATTTTAGTTGAAAAAGTTCTCCTAAATTTATATATGTAGCCCAACCACGTATGTAAAGAGCGTAAAATAATATTAGACATAATATAACTTATTTACAAAATAAATTTATTTCCATCAAAATCCATGTACAAATATACAGGGTGTATAAAAAACCTTTCAGGACTTTGGGATGTGATTCCTCATACAAAAAGGAAGAATAAATATAGGTCCGAAAACGATTCGTTTTACAGATATCCGCCATTTTGTTTTTTGTACAAAATAATGCATATCTGGAGAACGGTTTGACTGATTGAGCTCAAACTTGACATGACGTTTAACCTCACAATGGTATATCTCAAGACTAATCAGCGATTAAATCCAATCATGCATTAAAAAATGGCGGCTGTTTGAATATTTCAAACCTAAATTACTCAAAAACCGTACATTAAAAAAAATGTCAAGACTTCTTTTTAGTAGCCTTTTTGATTCCCTATCGGATGGTGTAACTGCCAAAACAATCGGATGAATGATAATAGGTTATGTGTAATAATTGATTTGTTCAACCCGGCATCCTATACCAACACAGTAAATACTACAATATTGTTTGTACATTTGCTGTCATTATCTTTATCTTAGCTATTATCCTTCATCCGATTGTTTTAACAGTTACACTATCCGATAGGGAATCAAAAGGGCTAAAAAAAAGATACCTTGACATTTCTTGTTAAAATGTACAGTTTTTGAGTAATTTAGGTTTGAGATTTTCAAACAGCCGCCATTTTGAAACTCATGATTGGATTTAATCGCTTATTTTTCTTGAGATATATCGTTGTTAGGTTAAACTTCGTTCTAAGTTCGAACTCAATAAATCAAACCCTTCTCTAGATATGAATTATTTTGTACAAAAAACAAAATAGCGGATATCTCTAAAACGAAGTGTTTTCGAAGCTATGTTTATACGAAAATTTTTCTTCCTTTTTGTATGAGGAATCATATCCCAAATTCCTGAAAGGTTTTTTTATACACCCTGTATATAAGGTATTTTTTAGGACTTTTCATACGTGTTTATAGGAAGAAACATAGTTTATTGAACTAGAGTTAATTCTCGTCTTGAACATAGAGTTAACTCCTGCTATTGCTCGCAATGATAATAGAGTAACCCGCAACTGTCTAGAACAGCTTTGTAGTTCTTTAAGTAAAAATAAGATAAAACGTTCCAATAAACATAGGATCGAAAAGCTTAGTTTTCCATTCATCCTCCATTTTATCTTAACAAACTTAATATCTTTGGAAGTTGAACTTATGCATACTTTTACCTGGGTAAAAGAAATTAGAACAGAATATTATATCCTTAAAAAATATTTTATATTAAATACCTCTAAAATTGTTAACTGCTGGCATTTTGAAAACATACAAGTCACTCTTCTGATTTTGTGTACCCTGGTAAAAGAGTACATAACAAACCGAATTTTAATTCAATATCTTATCTACTTCTAAAGATATTAAGTTTAAAAAAAAGTAGCAAAATTGTGGATGAATGGAAAGTTAATCGTTTTGGACCAACGTTAATTGGAATTTTTACTTTCTCACTATACTATAGTATAGAGAAAGTAGTGATCGCAAAAAAAATCGATGTTGAGATTTTTGTGGAAATATCCGTTTTGGGACTCCCTGAGTCCAAAAAAGTGGTTTT
>JAGFPH010014234.1:8536-24165 GCA_018207615.1 Philaenus spumarius | reverse complement strand
TAACCTTAAACGCAAACTACAGCATAAGGTTAACCACATTGTTAAGTCTCAAGTTAATATGTTTTGTCGTTTTTCAGATGTAGTGATCATCAGTGAGTCAGTGGTTTTTCGATTTTATATGTATAGATAACCTTAAACGCAAAATATTTTAAAACCCTGTCTTATTGCACATCTAGAGCATAAGGGAGACCACTATGTTAAGTTCTAAGTTAATACGTTTGGTCGTTTGTGAGAAATAGTGATGAACAGTGAGTCAGTTGTTTTGGCTTTTATCTATATATCTAACGCTTTTTAATTTTTAATAACCTTAAACGCAAAATATTTTAAGCAAAAAGCTTCATCAAAAATGTGAACCTTATGATGTTTTACAATTTGATCTTCAACCGTTAAAACGTTTTAACTGTATGTGTAAGTTCCGAGATTTTCCAGAAAACTTAACTTTTGCTTATTTTATTTCCTTACTTAGCTGAAATTTTTTTGTAACTCTCCCCTAAATCTATGTATATTCCAATGAATGCATATTTATATGTATAAAAAGTATGGCACATAAAGAAATTATATGTATTTATACAGGCAGGGCCGGTTCAAGGGGTTTTTTGGCACATGCGAGATCAGGGTTTGACGTCCCTATCTTATAAACTTATTCGTTTTTAATTATGTAATAATTTTATTGTTTACTTCTAAAAAAATTTTTATGTTTTATTTATAATAAAGGTGATTAATAATAACCTCAAAACTAAGATTGTAAATAACGTAAAATGTTCAAATCAAATTATTTCGAATATTTTATAACAGCAGTTATAATAAAGGTTAAAAGATCCATTAAGGCTCAGGTCTACATTTAATCAAAAACTTAACAAAAAATTTAGAAATACAAATCAATTACCGTATATTATCAGTAAATAAGCCTACTATTAAATTATAAAGTTTTATTTATTTTTTTATTTAGGACGTAACATGGTGGCTTCTTATTTTTAAATTCCTTAACGCAAGTTTTTATTGGTTTGTGTGTGTTGAAACATGTGTTGGTTCAGTCTAGGCCTAACTTAAAACATTATTTTGTACTAAGCTGTTATGTTATTCAATTGGTAGCTATGGTAATGAATGTAAATACGTTCGATAAGTTGGTTCATCAGTCTAGGCCTAACCTAAAATTATGTTTAATTTATTTTACCTGCCTTAACGACAACATACACACACACAATTTATGTTTTTGTGCACACTTTGATTGATAAAGTTTCATCTTTCAATTGTTGTTTTTAGTTTTTCATAATGTTGCTTATTTATTAGTATTACAGCTGTAGACGCTATGTGTTCAACTTGAACGTCCAACTTGATCCTGTGAAATTGTTCCGACTAAATTTACAAATATTGAAATAAAAATGTTTTTATAAATATGAATTTTAGCCTATAATAATTTTTGTTAAACCTTTTTACTGTATATTATATCCTTTTATACAACTGATGTTAAACCTTTTTATTGTATATAACTTTTTATATAATTTTGGTTAAACCTTTTTATTGTATATAACATTTTATGTAATTATTGTTAAACTTTTGGATTGTATATTTATATGTATAACATTTTATGTAATGATTGCTAAACCTTTTCATTGCAAATAATCTTTTATATAACTATTGCTAAACCTTTTTATTGTTTATAACCTTTTATATAATTATTGTTAAACTTTTTTTTGCCTATTGTATATATAACCTTTTATATAATGATTGTGAAATCTTTTTATTATATTTAATCTTTTATATAATTATTGTTAAAACTTTTCATTGTAAAAATCCTTTGATATAACTATTGTTAAACCTTTTTATTGCATACAACTTTTTATATAACTATTGTTAAACCTTTTATTAGTTTGATATGTTTGGTTAGGTTCTCGTTTATTAATTTGTCTTTAATTCTTTTCGCTATTTCCATGTTTTGCCCATAATATGTTTTTATTTTTTATTGTTAATTTAACTGCTCCCATAACTTTTTTTTACTCTCTTTTTATAATTAGTAAATTACAATTTCCTTCTGCAACCTCAAAACGGGCTTGCCCTAGAGGTTACAGAATATTTTATTCCCCTATGGAAGCTATTTTGTGTTGTGTTTTAAAAGGTGAATTTTATTTTATTTTGCTGTTATTTTGTTTTATGCTTCATTGTGAAATTATTTTCTTATTTTTTATGTGTTTGTGCAAATTATATATCAGAGAATAAAATAAATATCTAATCTAAATAAGATTTAGTCTGACGTATTTAGTCCGATTTAGATTGGAGGTATGATTTAGTCTGCCTTGTTTCCGTATTCATTCCGATGATTCCAAAACAACTAACATAATTAATTTGATTCAATCTCTCTCTCTTTAGAGTGCAATTTAATTGAAGAAAATCTCTCTTAATTAAATTAAATATTTTTTGTATTCGTAAATTTTTTCATTAATTCAATGAAAAGATGGCTTTATGATTCAATCATATAACAGCTGATTTTGCCCATTACAGTACATTTAATCAACAAAAATGAAATAAATATTAAAAGGTGTTCAGATAATGCACAGTAAATACGCAAGCGACTACTGGTTCCCTATGCTATGTATTAACACAGTACACGCGCCACATGCGTCTAGATTGTCTATGACGAACGACGAACGCGATGGAGAGAGTAGAAATTATTCTCCCTTTCTTAACTACCGGTTGGAGAAGGGGAACTACAGTATCGTGTTCTAGCAGGTCGTACCTGTCATGCAGATTGCACGAAACCCCGGGTGAATGGAGTAATCAGAACCTGTGAAGTACGGCATCCCGCAGGGTTCTGTGCTTGACCGTCCGTTATTTTTAATATACAGGGCCACAAAAAGCTTAGCTGGCTATTCAGCATCGTACTGTATACATTGAAATAAATTTAAAATTTGTAGTAAATTTTCAAATTCGGCTTATTTAAGTCTCAATTCGCCATTTTGTTTTTTTTTTACAAAATCTCACTGTAACCAAAGCAATAGATAAGATATTGAGTACAAATTTGGTACAAGCATTTTGTATGTTACGATTTACAAGTGTACCAAACACCGAGAATTTATTTTAATAAATGGCGTTGTTAGAAATGTTAAAAGTGGAGTATCTTAAGAACCGTTAACGTGACAAAAAAATGTACAAGAGACAAAATATATATATTTTTTTAATTACAGACGCATTGGCTTTTTTCGTTTCTGTAGGTCAAAGGTAGCCGAGATCGAGAAAAATTAACTGAAACCGCAATTTCTTGGTAATTGTCTACAACATCCAAAATTAGTCTAAAACAAACATTTTTTAAAATTCTTTTAGTTTTAATAAATAAGGTAAATCAATTGCTCTGAAATGTTTAAAATTAGCCCAAAACCAACCTTTCATAGTAATGGTATTTTAATCTTGCTTATTTACGATCGGTGCTCGTTTACTACTCCAGACCTTAGGTCTCACCATAAGAGTCACTGCAATAGACCGTCTTTTCTATGGAAATTCACTAACTAGCAAATGAAACCAGTTTATAATTTACCGATCTGTTCCGATCTTAACCGAGTTGCTACGAACAGAGCGACTATTGGTGCTAAAGCAGAGTGCTCGTTAATTCGACAAGACTACTTAGCCCAGTTTGAAAGCACGGGAAAAGCTTTTCTCTGTCTATTTAGCCCCTTAGAGGCGAAATTAAAAATACTATAAAAACAGTCTACTACCAACCTGCCGTCGACTTTAGCCTTTCTACAACATAAGCGAGATCTGTCGAAGGTAAATCAGACATTAGTTTTATAACTACATACTATTACGAATTTCGTATTGTCAAATGAAAGTACATCTTAATACACTTCAGGGATGATAAAAAAGAACTGCAAAATATAGGTTTTACATGTTTCCCGTAGACAATTATGAAATTTCTGAAAAATACAACCGTGAATGTTTATTGAATAAGGGGGGAGGAGTGGCACAGTGGTTAGGACGGGTTTCCAAGTTGGCTACGATTGCGCGGGTTCGAACCTACTAGTGACTGAATTTCTGCTTACATGGTCTGTTCTTCAGTTAGTCTAACTGGCATTAACTTAAAAAAACATGCTTCAAAAGATATTAATAATGTTAATGCTTCCCGATAACTAATAATCGGGATCCTAATTGTAATTTCTTAATTGTAATGGACTTAAAATCGTATTCATTCAATGATAATCTTGAACATTTTTCCAAAAAACCAAAAACCAAAAACAACCAAAAAATAACAATATAAAAAAAGAGCGTTAGAAGTCAAACTTCTTAGATTATAGATACAGTTTACTAAAAACAGATCAATCAAAGCAAATTGAACTAACTTTAAGTTGACCAAGTGAGCCCTCAAAATGTAAAAATAGTAATCAAATTTCCTTCCAGCCTCGCCTTTTTCAACAAGATTCTATTAACTTGACTGACACAATGTAAACAAATCTTGTAACCGGTGTTTCACCTACTTCTCGTTAAAATATAAATTTGGTACAGTTAGGTAACTCTTATGGCAGTAAATACTTCTGACGATGGATGTAAAAAATATAAGATGACGTTAGAAATATGGTGTATGAGTGTTGGAATAAAGATGATGAGAAAGGTTATTTGAATGCAGGCAAATTTTGACGTATATAGGCACTCAAAAGAGGCCAGAGAGACAAGTTCATGCACGTCTATAATTTGATTTGTAACAAAAACAGTTTTAGTTTTTTAAACAATGCGCATTTGGAGAAGCATATGTAGAAGATGTGGAGCCAATTCAACCATTAGCTTAAAAAGTTAATCAGTTTGTGAAGTACTTGGTAGAGAACTACATTGACAGTAGCTCACAGTTTCCTTCAGAGATGTGGGCATCACCTTCAGTTTCATTCAAGCGCACCACAAACGCCTGCGAATCTTTGCAGGCGAAATTCAGAACAAAATTCAATCACCCACAACCTAAGTTGAGTTTTGTTTATTATTATTAATTTCGTTCATCCTGCATATTCAATTATTTTTTTAATTATTTTAACGTCATATTGCTTTAATGATGGGTAAAACTGTCTTAAGTTGAAACTTTGTTTTGATATTGTACGGACCAGTTTAACCTCAGCCCTGGCCATTGGCGGATCCAGGGTGGGGGGCTGTGTGGGTTGCAGCCCACTGCTTTGGGTTATTATAATTTTTGTTTAACCCTCTAAATGGTAGACTGTTCAATTAAGTAGACTCAGACAACACAACTTGTATCGAATAATTTCACCTACTAAACATTATTCAATCTCAATAAAACAAAAACCATTGGAAAGGAAATATTTAACCAAAAATTTAACACAAGACGTAAACAAGACTATATTTATTACTCCTTACACTAGAATGGATGCATTGAGTAAATCTTATAGTAGTTAAATGTACCAGCAATATAAATTATTAAATTAACTCCCGCTAACAGTTAGAGAGAATGACTTCAGAAAGCAAATTTAATAATTCGATCACACAGCTGAACCACTGACGTGAGTTGAGCGAATTGACAAAATTAAGTTTATATGTTTTACGGTTTCAACCAACTATTTGGGAAATTGGTCTTCTCACGAAGGCACTGAACAGCTGCCTACGTGTACGAAATATATTAGTGGAATTTGTCTGCACCTCAGCCTTCAGCTCCGGCTCAGGCGTTGCTTTGCGAGTTTGTACCTCGGCCTTGCGACCTCAGATTATGGGCTTTTTATTATAAACTTAGATTATCTACGTAGATGGAAACAATAGTCACCTCCGTCGGTAAAGAGGTGTTATATATTTAGCTATTTATAATACAGTATAGAACGTATTAGCAATATAAGTAGATTATCCACTTAGATTGAAACAATAGCCACCTCAGTCGGATAAGTGGTTTTATATATTTAACTATTTATAATACAGTATTATAAAGTGAGTATTCATTTAGATAGCCAATGGTGGCCCACAATGGAACGATCACAAATGCAATACTGCGACTTCACCATGTTATAAGGTGGAAAGCATTTCGGTGTTACTTTAAGTCAAGACAATAGAATTAAAAGGAGTGCCAACTGTATATTTTAGATTGAACGCCGATTGTTGACTCGGCTTCACCACTGAATATATAACGGGGTATATATTCAAAGGCTTCACGCATCTTAAGTTTTGAAGTGTTACCAACTTTGGACTGAAGAATACTCGATGCTGTAAACGTAAAGTGGTATGAATTAAATTATCATGATACAGAAAGGTAATCAAGTTTGGCACGAAAGTTTTTCGAAACGTTGCGATTTGATTCTGAAACTTTTACGGTCGAGCTTTGTAGAGTTTATTTCTTAACCAGCTCGATGTATACAGAGAGAAACTTTACAATTGATTCTTAAGTAACAAAACTTTTATCCGTTTAATTTTAAATTTCAATTATTGTGTACGCTACTGCCATTTTCTAAAAACGTAACATCGTATTCTTGAACTTTTGAATTCTCAAAAAAGTACTTTCATCATTTTCCAAAACAAGCTACAACAGTAGAACTCCAGTTATCCGAATCAATTGGGACAGGACCTCATTCGGATAATCAAACATTCGTATAATTGGGGTTTTCCCGAAAAAGGGTCTATTTTAATCTTTTCGGGAATGGCTTTGCGTTTACGCGACTATAGTAAACTATCCGCACATACTACGGTCGCGTATACACGTTTTATAACTTTAAAGTTTGAGTACTATCATCGACCTTATGGACTGCTTCGCTTCGCTCGCACCGGACAAACGCGCTTCGCTGGATTTGAACCAAGTACTTTTATGGTATTTTAAGATTTGATCGATTTTCGGGGAACTAAACGGGCTCATGTAAAAAAGAAAATGTGCAAAACCATCTCCTATATTTATTTTTTAGTTATCATTCAAAAAAGTTTAATTTAGAGTACGAAAACTCTAAAAAGATTTTACTTCCGGTCAAAAAAGTACTTTTGGTTGTTGGATTTTTTGGCTAACGAACTCATCCGAGCCAGTTAGAAAACCAACGTGTGTACCAAATTTGGACCAGATTGGACGTAAAATAAAGACGTCACAGTGCGAATTAATTTCACCCCAAATCGTGTCACGATTGATGCTCATTGACTACTCTCGACCTTAGGCCTCGCCATAAGAGTCATCTTTCCTATGGAAATTCGCTAATAAGAGAAAAAAAAGTGAACTACTTTTGACAACGTATGTTAAACCAATCAAGGCCGTAGCCAGAAAAACTTTTCAGGGGCGAGGGGGGGGGGGGGGGGGCAGGCCAGGACCGGGGATTTGAATTTAAACTATTTTAACATCAGAAATACACCATTAAATAAAATGCTATTTAAAAACAAAATACTTTAGCTAGGCCTACCTAACCATACTGACGAGGATTTTTAACTCGATAAATTTGAACAATTATAAGGATTATAAAACTATAAGAATATTTGTAAAAATGTTGTGTTTATATACATTATTATAATATCTAAATAAAGATAAAAATATTATTTTTTAATTTCTTTTTATTTTATATTGGTAGATCAAATGATTTCGAAGTTAATAATATTATAAAGACTAAATTAATAATTGAATATGTTTATATGTTATACGAAGATGTAAGAACGTTTCCGAAGCTAAACGAATGAGTATCTACTTTAAATTTGTATAAATGAATATTATTGATAATAAAAGTTTGCAGTTATATATTCATTTCATAACATCAAAGCAAATCTTATAACGTATTATAGCCTGCATTAGTTCTTTAAATCATATTAAAAAAAATCTACTTCAGAAGACTTACAATATTATTGATGATTAAAGTTCTAAACATAATTCCGAAATATAATCTGCGCTAGGTTTTGTTTAAGTATTACAGATATTGTTACTCAAGTACGTATGTATGTATGTACGTACGGACGTACACTAGCTTTTAAGAAGTTGATATATGGATGATGAATGATTTTTTTTGTTAGAGTAAAGTAGGCTATTTTTGTTGAACCTTCATAGTTTTCTTATTTAATAGATCAGATCAAGCTCATAACTCACAAGAGAGTATATAGTCCAGTAGACAGAACAAAAAAAGTAGGGTCTGCTGGAAAAAATTCCGTAGTTAATGAAACTTTTACAGGTTGTTTGGTGGTGCTGTGGGATGACTCTGTCAAGTTTTCCAACTCGAGGACCCTGTGCTAATTTTGGGGCGGCAGAAAAACTTCAAAATTTTCGGAATCTTTTCGGTTTTTTGCTTATAACTTCTAAACTAAGCGGTTTTCGACCAAAACATTTTTTTCAAAGTTATAGAGCAGTAAATTTTCTACAATTTTGTATCCTTAAACTTCTTCTAAACCTAATATTAACCGAGATACAGCCGATCAAAGTTAGAGAGATTTTCTCAAAATGGCAAAAATTGGCCAAAACCTTCGTTTTTGGCCCTCTAACTATCAATTACCATCAATTCTACAGTTATTATGGTAATCACTCATCATTATCAACATGTTGGAACACGCGAGGGGGGTGGGTCCTCTGAGTGGTGCAGACCTCTTTAACCCTACAACCGGGAGACTTCACTATAGTGCAGTCACACCGTGCCGCGACAATACATTTGTAACACGTGATTCTATGGAATATTTCAACCACTAAAAACCTTCCAATTTCAAAAAAACAAATACCATTGGAAAGGTAATGTTTAAAATTTATTTTTTGTATGTACAATTTCTTTCTAAAACATATATTTATTTGTGTAATCATCGTTTAGAAATTTTACTTTTCTAAACCACTGACGCGCGTGATAAAACTCGGTGAAACAAATCACTTTTTGTCACATTTCTAAATCGTATAATGGTTAGACAAACCTGTTTTGAACAGAATAACTTTATACCATTGAATTCGTAAACATCTGGTCTTGAAAAATTTGCCTTCAAAATTTTCGTCTCTCTTGTAATTTCAATGTTTTGGTATGCTTATGCCAGAGCAGTTCGCGGGCATAGCCTTGCATACGCAGCCTTAGGTGGACTCATCATTGATCTGTTACGGGTTGAAAGAAGGAGACCTGTTTGCGCTGGACATAGTTATGTATGCTTCTTATAATTCGAGAATTGATGCAGAGGACCCTTCACTAAAAAGTGTGACGAAAAGCTGTCCAGTCTTCTGAAGACTGTTGAGTACCAACTGCAGCACTTTGGATTCAATATTTCCGTATGTGCAACCTCATGAAGAACTTCATCAGAGCTGAAAGAACAGGTGACTGGAAACTACACCCACAGAAAATGCAATATCATTGATGGAGAGTTTCTGCTACATAGGGTGGTTTGGACGAAGTCAAGCGAAGCAACATTCCAGGTAGTCTGCCAAAACTTCGTTTACTACATCAAAAGGCACTTTGGGAGCAATGCCATAGTGGTTTGCGATGGTTATCCTAGTGGGATAAGCTACCAAAGCACCAAGGCAGTAGAACGTATCGGCGTTCCTTGATGAACTCCTCTACTAAGTTTGTGTTCTCCAAGACAACAGCAGTCAGCACCATCACGCAGGAAAACTTTTTTCCAACGACATAAACAAGATGAATTTCATAACGATGCTGAAGGGTGAACTGGAAGCCAAGGGGATCCAAGTCAAGCAGGGAGTAGAAGACGCTGGTGTGCTGATCGTACAGACTGGTGTCTCAGTTGCCGAGGATTACGACAGTGTTGTCATTACAGGGGAGGATATTGATATTCTGGTGCTGCTGAATACTTTGGGGGTTCCAAAGAAAAACGGCTACTTCCAAAAGAGTGGGAAGGGTAACACCCCAACCGTCCTTTATTCTTCCCACTCTTTCAAACACGGGCCACACGTGCGACACCACCGATAGCTTCGACACCACTTCAGCAGTCAGCACCCTTTGGAATTTTGAAGAAGAAGGTGATACAGACGTATTAGAAGAATTCCGGCCTCTCCGAGATGTTGGAAATTTTCAAGGACCCCGAGGCAGCTCCAGCTCAAATTGGTGACGTTGGAGAGAAGTTCTTTGTGAAACTGTAAGGCAGGAACATTGGACATGACAACCTCGATGACCTGAGATACCGCATTTTCACCACTGTCATGGCAAAGCCGAGCTGCCAACTTGCCAGACTACCACCAACCAGAGATGCCGCTAAGTACCATTCATTCAGGACTTACCAACAAGTCCAGACGTGGATGGGAAGTCAAGGGGTCTACGAGAAGTTGCCATCTGCTTGGGGATGGTAAATTTCCAAACAAGGTGGATATTATCATCCTGAAGAAGTAAATTTTTTATTTTTAAAACTCTCCCTCATTATTATTCAATCTTGTAACAAAGTCACCAGTGTTAATTGAGTGATTCATAGACCCCGACAACTTTGAAAACGACGACGACGATTACGAGGATGGTGCAGCAGAACCCAAGCGCTTCAAATTGTTGGTGGCCTCATGAAGTTTTTACACATAAATAGTATATACTTGCATTATTAGACATACTACCATTATTTGTATATCAATTATATTCTTTAATTAATTCTTTGTTATTATTTATTGATTTCAACAACCCAATCTATGTTTATTGAGGTGGGTTAGCAGTAATTACAGTAGTAGGGTAACACGATAACATTGAAATAATTACACTTCACAAAAAAAGGCACTTGATCAGCGGACACCCCTCGCCCCCGCGTGTTCCAACATGTCGATAATGATGAGTGATTACCATAATTACTGTAGAATTGATAGTTAGAGGGCCAAAAACGAAGGTTTTGGTTAATTTTTGCCATTTTGAGAAAATCTCTCTAATTTTGATCGGCTGTATCTCGGTTAATATTAGGTTTAGGAAGAGGTTAAAGGATACCAAATTGTAGAAAATTTACTGCTCTATAATTTTGAAAATAAATGTTTTGGTCGAAACCCGCTTAGTTTAGAAGTTATAAGCAAAAAAATGAAAAATGTCCGAAAATTTTGAAGTTTTTCGGCCGCAAAAAAATTAGCACAGGGTCCTCGAGTTGGAAAACTTGACAGTGTCATCCCCCAACACCCCCAAACAACCTGTAAAAGTTTCATTAACTTCGGAATTTTTCCCATTTACAATGTACATATCTGCTGGACTAATAAGGCTGTAACCTACTGCATCCATGTGTATTGTACGTTGTAGTTTAATCAAGCAAATGTAAATATTAGTATGCATGCAATGCACATTGATGTAAAATATGTTGCTGGATCCTCTATTCTATTTTAGAGAAGTCTATATATTGCAAGTCTATTTTATAATATAACTTGCACTTTTTACTTTCTCATTATAAAATAGCCCCTACTATAGTATAGAGAAAGTAAATAGTGATCGCAAAAAAATCGATGTTGAGATTTTTGTGGAAATATCCGTTTTGGGACCCCCCTGAGTCCAAAAAAGTGGTTTTTACAAAATGTCTGTCTGTATGCTTGTATGTATACAAAGCTAGAGCGAAAACTATTCTATCGATTTCAAACAAATTTGCACCAGACATGTCAAGTAGGCCTGTAGCACGAAAATCGGTTTTGAAAAATTTTGAAAAACAACCCCCTTTTTGGCAAAACAAACCCAAAAAATCATTTATTATTTTTTTATAAAAAAAACGGCTCTAACGATTTTGATAAAATTAGGCTTTTTGTAGCCTTTAATGTACCCTACCATATGCAAAAACCGCATCTTTCTAAAAAGTCTCGTTTAGCTAATAATAATAATAACTAATTTTATGGGGTTTTTTGGCCTTAAAGGGGGTTGTTTTTCAAAATTTTTCTAAACCTTTTTTCGTGCATCTATACAGGCCTAATTGACGTGTTTGGTGCAAATTTGTTCGAAACCGATCGAATAGTTTTCTCTCTAGATAATAATAATAATATTTATTAATTAATCTCCTACTTTAATAAATCATCCTCTCCTACCCCACCTACAGTTATGAAGTCACAGTGAATCTGTTTAATAATTTAAATATGTTTGTGAGAAAGTATGTGCCAGTTTCTGGTACCGTTTATTAAATTTAATTTTCATTTTTACTACTAAATTTCGGGATTTCGGTGGTGGTGGGTTTGACCCCCTAACCCCCCCTTGGCTACGACCTTGAAACCAATTGACATTATATTGTGTGAGCAAAGAGTCAGTAAAATGTAAGTAAATATTATCTGAACAGCAACCTTCTCCTCTGCAAGCAATAAATAATTAAACGACAATTCGCTATAAAGTATATTTCTTCAAATTTATTGGATAGTGAAACATTACTTGTAGGATTTGTTTCCAAACTACCAATTTATAATATTCAATCATTTTCGAAACAAGTTGTAAAGGACTTTGAAACACAAAACTTGAATTATGACGAAAATTTACTTTTATTCAATAACGCGTCAGGTTAATCGAATTCTGCCATAGGTTCTTCCTCCTGATTAGGGCTATCGAGTTGTTTATGGTTCTTGTCGATGACCAATCTTACCAAACACTTACGTCTCCACCAACGATGCCACTGTCCGACGTGATGTTGAAAGCGTACCACCATCCAAGAAGTGTAGACGAGGTCCATGGTGGCTGTGAAGAATACTAAAGTCAGACTTATAAGACGGGTTGGTGTCATGGGCTGTAACATAAATACATTGTTTGGTTAGCCGAGATAACTTAGCCCGTCGAGTTTTATATTTAACATGGAAAAAGGACATTTCATAATAAACTGAATGCTAACTGTAAATAAAGGAGTACGACAAGGCCGAAGCCAGGAAAACTTTGGGGGGGGGGGATCAGATCAGGACCGGGGATTTAAATTTAAACTCTTTTAACACGTTCACTGCTAAGGACGCACATGTGAGCTTAACACTGAACACTATGAGAAGCGGTGCATTGCAGTATTTTCAATACACAGTGCATTGCGTGCTTCGCACGCCAATTTTAAGCCTACGTGCTATGGACGCACATGTGTGTCAGTTTTAAATTATTAGTGACTAGTGCGGCAATGCTTCGCTATTGTTTGCTTTTACCTAATCTAAGAAAACTGATAGTTGTGAAAAATTGTAAGAAATCTGGTTTTAAATTATCCCAATTGGTTGCAAATAAACGTATTTAGATTCATTGTAGGCCTAACCTAAAAATATGTTCAGTTTTTCTATTAAAATCAGCTGTTTTATATATAATATACAACAACCAATGTTTGAATTAAATTAAAATAAAGTAAGCATTAGTTGATTTTTGTTTTTATTTGCTTTATGTTGGTCAATCTAACCTAAAATAGCTGTTGGTTTTGAAGAATAATAAACTGATAGATTTAGGGAACATATTAGATCTTATAAATATGAAAAAAGAGATTCAAATGACGCAACACATCTATTAAATGAGGGTAATTTGCCATACGAAATGAAAGAATCAATGAAGCTCTTACACCAAAGTAACGAAGGAAGACGGTTAAATATAATGGAAAACATGGAAATTTTCAAACTAAAAATGAACGGAGAAAATATTATTAATGAAAAAATTAACAGTGAATCAGAAATAACTTTCCAAAATCTGAAATTGATGAAAATATTAAAAAATAAATAAAAGAGTAGGTTTATATTACATAACTTGTTGCATAACACATTACGTAACAGGTTACATAAGAAGCAGTACCGGTAGTAGGCGGAGGGGCGTGGATAACTAACTATATCTAGACGATTCCATAACGGATGAATCCAGTACTGAAATAGGTCTCGATAATGGAGGAACTCCGAAACGCGTGGATAAATTTAAGTGAAAGTTTGGATTGGCAGAAAATTGTACTAAAACTTATTTCATGGATCCTAACAGATATAATTTATATAAAAATTTCACTACCAGTCCTATAACAGATAAAACTGTTGTTTTTCAGTTAGGCATATACTGAACCAACGCACGTTTCTTGAAAACATTTACTTTTATTACTACAGCAACCAAATTAGCAAATCGAGAATCGGTTAAATTTTGTTTAACAACCAACAGCATTTTTAGGTTAGGTTAATATCTATCTATAAAAAAAACTCATGCAAAACTCTTGCCGTATCGTGCACTCATCATGATCCAGGCGACCCCCACACTACCCCATCCAAGTGCCTCTGTCCTAATCAATCGTTATATCAGCGAAAATATCAGACTTTACAATTAATTGTTTTTTTAATTTTCTATTTGAACTGTGTACTGAGAAATGATTCTCGCTCTCTTGCTTTTCAACTGCGGTTGGAGTCGGAGAAGGAGAACAGTTCCATTTCTCGTCTCGATCAGGCCAACCCATGCTCTACTGTAGCTGGAGAAAATGCTACGTATACACGTAGTACGCACTGCGCATGCGTTTCCTTCTACTAAAATTGCACAGCTGTTCTAAAATATTTAAACACGGCTAACAATGACTTACTATCTGTATCGTTGACGCCATCAAGTCCAAACTGTACAGATTCTCTGTGGTCACGATGCCGGCGTAAGTTCCCATGACGATCATCGGAGTGAAGATACACATTACCACCAGGTCTATCAGCAGGTCACGGACATCCCGCCAGGAGTCCTGGGAGGTCGCCCATTTAAATATAGAAGGCAATAAACTGAACCTGAACAAAGAGATGAGTTAGATTGAATTTGAACTCCTGTTCACTCGTCTGTTACAGTCAATTTTTTTCGGAACGAATGAAGTCTCAACCCGCATTATGTTACAATAATGGGAACTAAAACAGTATTTTTCTAGAATTTTAGTTACCAAAAAAATTAATATTTTACGACAGTGTTGTTTCGTTTTAGAAAGATTTAGCATTTTTAGCGAATTTCCGTAGGAAAGATGAGCTCTATTGCAGTGGTGACAATCAAGGTCGTTAGTGCCAATGAACACTGATCATGGTCCCTAGGACAGGTTTTGGGGTGTCATTAAAAATACATATGTATTTCGTATTAGCACTCTATCATATGAATTTTACGTCCGATTGGTTCCAAATTTGGTAGGCTACACACGTTGGTTGTTTAGGTCACTTTGTTCTTTGATTTAACTTAAAATCAAAGTTTGCGATATTTTTCTTTATTCAATACAATAATTGTTTAATTATATCTCAAACAAAAATAATTTCAATAGTTCATGACGAAAAAATCTGATTTATTGTGAAAGCATGTACTCGTCAAATTTGTGTTCTTACTCTAGTGGTTATCACAACAGCTTGTTGCTTGCGGAGGAATACTAGAAAAATAATATTTTAGTTAATTTTGAATGCGTGAAAGAAAGCTGTGTTTAATAACACATACTCATATATACATTGTCACACATGCGCATTTCAGAACGTTTAGATTAAGAGTTACGTTTGTAACCCTTTAGATTCCCCCTTATGAACCTGCTTAGAACCTTGAAGCTGCCCTATATTTGCTAACGGAAGAATGAAACGCATACAAATTCAATGCTAGTAATGTACAGCTCTGCCACTTGGAGGCAGTCAACTCAGAAATATGTAGTTATTATACAAATTATATCTGCTAGGATCCACGAAATAAGTTTCAGTACAATTTTC
The DNA here is from genome assembly GCA_018207615.1 of Philaenus spumarius. NCBI lineage: Eukaryota > Metazoa > Arthropoda > Insecta > Hemiptera > Aphrophoridae > Philaenus > Philaenus spumarius. The sequence continues at coordinate 8,708 of JAGFPH010014234.1, read as the reverse complement.
TGCCAATCCTAACGTAACACTTTCACTAAAGTTTGTCGACGCGTTTTGGAATTCCTCCATTATCGAGACCTATTTCAGTACTGGATTCATCCGTTATGGAATCGTCTAGATATAATTAGCCACGCCTCTCCTCCTACTACCGGTGCTGCTGCTTATGTAATCTGTTATGCAA
>JAGFPH010014233.1:12452-24166 GCA_018207615.1 Philaenus spumarius | reverse complement strand
AAAATGAAACAACCCCTGAAACAATAAATGTTTTTTATTAAACTTCCATTAAGACCAGAGAGCTGTAAATTTGTACATTTATTTCTTACAAGATACATATAAAAAGCAAACCGTATTTGTATTTTTTAGAGTATTGCTAAGGGGTGAAAATGTAACAACCCCTAAAACAATAAATATTTTTATTATACTTCCATTAAGACTAGAGAGCTGGAAATTTGTACATTTATTCCTTACAAATGTAAAATGTAAACCATATTTGTATTTTTTAGTGTATTGCTAAGGGGTAAAAATGTAACAACCTCTAAAACAATACAAATTAATTATTATACTTCCAATTGAGCTAGAGAGCTGGATATTGGTATATTTATTTCTTACAATACATATATGCTATATAAATCATATTTGCATTTTATAGCGTGCAGCTAAGGGATGAAAATGTAATAACAACTCCTAAAACAGTAACATTTATTACTATGCGGCGAATCTTTGGACCGTGTGCGAAGCCACGGGTACCTGCTAGTACTGTATAAAATTATGTAAAAACTTGAAAATGGATTTTTCAAACATAAAATATTCAGTCTAACCTGTTAGAATTTTTCGTTTTTAATGAGCAATAAATAATAATTCTAGGTTTTAAAACAAGAGTCAAAGTTGAATATCACTCTCGCGGGAGAGATATAATATGACAGCGGTGTAGCGAATCCCAAAGCAGTAATAAGCTTTATGATATGAATATAAATACAGAAGCAATTAATTTAGTCAGTTTTTGGGAAAAAAAGTTTCTTGCTATAAAATCGTCATATAGGCCTACAGGGTGTCACAAAAAACCTTAGCGGGTAATATTAACCCGTTGAGCACTTTCGCTTGACTATCTTTCTGAAATTCGCGTCACGAACTTTTAGCGTAGACGAAAGTCAGAGCGTGGAGAGTGAATAGGCGATAAATAGTATAAAAAGACAAGTAAACGCGTGCTTCCGTGGTAAAATGTAGCTAGTAACGTTTCAAACGTAATAATGAAGGCAATTCGCCCGGAAACCGTGCTCTTTCTTACCTCGACCTGTATAAAAAATTACAATGTATATAAACTGCGCGCTATTACAGACTAGGAACGTTTTAACTGTTTACTCAAAGTACCTTGTATTAGTATCGCTTCTCGGCCTCTTGGCTAAGATCAAAGTGTAGTATTAGTTCTTATACTAATGCTAATGGTGTCTGAGACGATTCGGTTGTCACGCGACATTTATGTGACTCCCGTCACTGGAAATAAACAGTGGTAATCGCTTGCATCCCTGGGTGACCGTTTTAAACTGTGTTCCCTACTTTAAGGGAGGGTTGGCATGCACCATTTAATTTGAAGGGTTATTCAATAATTTCGTTGTTTTTATATTTTTTTAAACTTCATTAATATTGTATTCTTTTTCTTTCTTTTACGTTAGTGCATGCCGTTCTATGTTAATACTTTTATAATCATTTCATATATAGTTCACAGACTAGTTCTGTTTGTTTTGTATTTTGTCCATTGTGCTTACATAAATTATACCACCATTTTATTTAAAATTTCTGTGTTAAATGTGTAGTGCCTGTGGAGTGTAGATTATAATTTAAAACAAAAGTGAACTTTCTATTTAACTGGACATTCTGAACTTTATTATCATTTTCTCTGTATGTATATCCACCATGTCAAATTTTTTGTAAACAATCTCTGAATGTACCTAAATATTATTCAATAAATGGTTTTTAAATCTGTTCTTATCAGCTTAATGTGTGAGTATAGTGTGAATCGTCCAGTGTTCTAATGGTCTTCTGTTTTAAATATTTAATATTTTGTTGGTGTGGTCATCGGGGAACGTTGTTGTGTGCTGCCAACACTCAGAATTACTAGCCCATAGGCTGTTTACTCATCGTAACTTCGAGTATATTCTACATCGGTGAGAGTTTTGACTGTTTTTATTTGGAAGTTTAAATACTTTTAAATATTTTTTGAATAAATTAACAGTTAATTTGAATAAGTCCAAAATATAACTTATAGTACTAAAATTTCTGTTATAAATATTTCGTTACCTCTTTTCATGTGATTTTCTATATACATAGAAAGTGACTCATGTTGTAGATAAGAATGTTGAATTTTCTTTGTTGGATTCGTTAGTACAGAAAGTCGGTAAGTACATTGACAGTTACAATTATATTTATTATTATTTGAAGATTTTTCCATAACATTTCTATAAGTTTTTTAAATGGAAAATGTATAACCTTTGATTACGCATTTTCAAATTTGATAGACAGTAAGAAAATCATATTATATATATTTTTTTTTAAATAACACTTTTTAACATAATTAACAATTTTTAAAAGTTTCTACAATATCTTACACACTTTAAGAAATTTAAAAACATATTGCATTTTTTTAGTCAAAGCTAAAGACTTTACTCTATTTTGAACTAAACAAACGGAATATGGTAAATTTTCATATTGATTATTTATAATTTGATATAATCTACTTATATAAAGCTGGACGGTAACACTGATTCACTGACACGCTTTAAATGGAATAAAAATGTGTAATGTATAATATGAGAAAATAGATTAAAGATAATGTTCTGCAGATTTACTCATAACTGAAAATATACTTGAATTTCTTACTTACAATTTTTAGGACTTAAGAATAATTTGTTATTTGAATAATTAATTATACAATTTCAAATTATGATATAATATTTGTTGACAATATATTGACTTGTGTAATTTGTTGACCCTTATTTTCTTCCAATATTAATACTGATAAAAATATAAATCGGTCACAGTTCCAAGTTATCAGTTCCAATGTGTGGTCTTAAGCACACCCAATTTTTTTATAAGAGAACCGCCATGTTGAATTCAGGTAAACATACTGTGACTACAGTCTATAAGTTAGAACTTCAGGTTATTTTGTTATAATACTTGCATTTCTATTATATAAAATAACTTAATTGATGTTAATAACGTATATATGTTTACAAAAGTACAATTAAGTAATTTGTGTTATTTTACTTCAATATATATACCAGTTAACAGTTTCGTTAGTTTTCAAATTTAACATTTTTGTTAGTTTTTTGGTTTCGTTAGTTTTTGTTACCCTGACTCCATATATATAAATTGTTTAAAGAGTGACAGTCCTCTTCTAATAAAGATCCGGATATTGAGTTCAAATTCGGTATAGGCATGTTGTATGTTACGATTTACAAGTGTGCCAAACAACAATAATTAGTTTTTATAATGTACTAGCTGACCCATACGGCGTTGCCCGTGGTGGTTGGTATTTTCAGTCTTTTTAACGTATTTGTATTATTTTTAAGCGTTCAGTAAGTGATTGGTATTTGGTTTTTATATATATAGATATTAAATAATAAAAGCACTATTGTCATAATAATAAAAGATCTGAAATTATGATTTTAGTAACTTTGATCCCCCCAAACCCCTCCTAAAATTTCGAATTTTTTAAAACCCTTTCTTATTAAGCACCTATGGCCCTAGAGTAAGCTGCATACCAAATTTCATTCCAATACGTTCGGTAGTTTTGAAGAAATCGTTTTTTTTTAATAACTTTGATCCCTCCAAACCCCCCCCTAAAATTTCGAATTTTTTTAAACCCTTTCTTAGTGAGCGCCTATAGCCCTAGAGGAAGCTACATACCAAATTTCATTTCAATCCGTTAGGTAGTTTTTGAGAAATCGTGATGAGTGAGTGAGTGAGTGGTGTTTCGCTTTTATATATATATAGATAAAATGGTGGCCGTTACAAAATTTCAAAGTGGATTATATTGAAAACAGATAACTTTACAACACTTTGCAAGAGACTAAATGTTTTATTTTTTAACGAAAGACCAAATGGGGGATTTGTCATTTCTGTAGGTCAAAGGATAACTGAGTTATATATTAAAAAAAAAAAAATTAAACATAATGCCTTGGTATTTGTCTGCAACATCCAAAATTATCCTTCTTACTGGTGTCCTCTTTCACTCTTCTACAGAAGAAAATGTGGACTTTTAACATTTGAAAAATTATTTGTGGTTCGTACTACAAATTTAGATTGTAAGGACGTGTTTTCAAAGCCCTTCACAAATTATTAGAGTGCATACTCTTTAACTTTTATTTTTTTTAATTATCATATATTTCTTTTCTACAAATGCATAATTTCCTACAGAAGTTTAGTATTATTTTTACCCGTAAAGCCGGGCACTGCTAGTAATTTACAGCATCGACTTTCGTCGCTGCTTAAATTTCAACCAAACCAAAAATTTAATTGGGTTAACACTTTTACGGTTTCGCAGTTTCAGCGGAAATTCCGCACCGACCCAAGGTACCCTCAACGAGACGAAAACAACCCTCGACCCTGGCCGACGGTTCCGTCGAAACGCTTCAATTTTCCGCGAGATTTAATATTCACGACAGCGTGATAAATAAATGTTTCCATCTCTCACGACTCATAGCCCTCACTTTATCCGAAGTCGGGCACCGTGCCCAAAAACACCCGGGCGCCGCGCCAGTTAACTGTATCTTGGGCCGGTTCAACGGAAATACCTCATTAAGCTTTGACTCTGTCTGGTTGTCTGAGATTACTGCATTTTGTCGATCATGATAATCGATTACTTCGCTCTACGTCGGAATGCATGGAGCACACCGATTGATTATAAACTTAAATATTATTTTGTGTAATAGGTGGTAAAAAATGTTTTAAATGGTAGTTGGTGATTTTGTTAAATTTGGAAGAAAGAATGCAATATTAAGCAGTTAGATACGTGTGCACATAGAACGATATATATTGGCGACAACTCCGTGCTTGACACGCCTTCTTTCTTGAAACATAACCTATACCTGACAATCCTAATTCCCCCGTAGGATAAATTCCTTTGGTTGGTAATATAGCGTGACCCACGAAGAGGTTTAAACGTTTGATTTTGTATAGATTGCCCATTAATGCATCGATCTTTTTGAAACTTTACACACACCACAATAGAGGCTTTAAAAATGTTTTGTGAAAATTTGATCAGTACAACACTTGCAAAACAAAGTGATGGAATAATGAAAAATGTATTAATTTTCTCCCTCCAAAAATAGAGGTCTATTAACAACTTTGTTTTCAACTTTGACTAGCCGCCAATTTCGATAGGGTTAAGATAGAGACCTCTAATTTGCGACATTCTTCTTCATTTATCAAGCCCTTTAAAATGGGGTATCACTTGATGGGGGGTTTTGTTTAAGATTTTTGAATTACCCTTCAACCTACCCATTTCGGGATGAGATGTGAAACGGTCGGTTACACGAAAATTCATCTCCCTGTGTCATATAGTGATACCACAAAGCTCATTTATTTATTTCCACTTGTTCCAAAGTTAAGGGGGCGGACATTTTGGACACCTGGTATATGTTTGCGCACTCTTGCGACCGCATTTTACTTACGATTTGGTCCAAAATTGGTACACACTTTAGATTACTAAGTTGTTCAGACGAGTTCGTTAGGAAATAAACGGTATCAGTTAACTGACACAAACTTTCTCCCAACTTACTGTAGTCAAAATAATATTGTTTTCAATCATTTTATTTATTACTTTTTAGAACAAAACAAAAAAAAATAATATTCTACCTACGTCAATCGTATAAAAAAATTATTGTCCTAGGCGGGATTCGATCGCGCGACCTTTGAATTACTGGCCGTGATCGCTACCATGGTGCTACCCCGTGCGGACGCCGCCGCGATGCTAGATTGACAACATAAACTTGTTTATTTTTAAACATTTCCCCATATTTATAAAACGCCGAAGTTTTGATAAAAGCGGGTGGTGTCATTTTGTTTGGCATCTTAAGCACTATAAATACTGAAAATTTGATCAAAATCGTTAGAGCCGTTTTTGAGAAATTTGCATTTTTGTCGTTTTTTATTTGTTTTTAGGGGTAAATTACCCTTAAAAATTAAAAATTTCAAAAAATGAAAAAAACGCCTGGAGATATTAGGGTTTAGTACCTACATACCAAATTTCATAAAAATCAGACCAATAGTGTCCTCTCTGGTCGTGTATACATACTGACAGACTGACATACAGACACCACTCTAAAAACACTTTTTTGGGTTCAGGGAGCACCAAAACAAAAAATTCCACTAAAAATATTTTTGGATTCAGGGAGCACTAACACAGATAATTGCACTAAACCATTTTTTGGGGTTTTGGGAGCACCAAAACAGATAATTCAACTGAAAATTCAAATTCGAACATTTTTACGAAAACAATACTTTCTCCATATACTACGGTATAGGGTGGAGAAAGTTATAAATCACAAAAAACAGAATCATGTTTATTTATTGACCGGAAATAAATTGTTTTTTTTTTTAGATTTTCATAATAAAATTAAACTTTTTGGGATTTCATCTGACAAAAATATAATTTATTATTTTGAGAATTTTGTTTTTTACACGACCTTTATGTGTAAAATCGATCAAAACGTAAAATACAATAAAAGTACCGTAAAAAGCGGGTTTGCTGCAAGCAAAACGAAGTAAACATACATATACAATTGTTAAGGACACCCCAGAACGTGTTCCGGGGATTATGATTGGTACTCATTTACTATTCCCGACCTTAGGTCTCAGCGTAAGAGTCACTGCAATAGCTCATCTTTCCTAACAAACAGCCCCCCCCCCCCCCCAAATATGACCTGCTACTAAGTCTTGCCAGAATGTACTGTTTTTATCTTCACACTTTTGAGCGAGTGTTTAAAGCACTTGAAACACTCTGAACTAAGTTTTACAGCAGTTGAAAGTCGTGTTGTAAAACCGAGTCTCTGTAACGCGAAACTTTTGTGTCTGGCTAAGTGTTGGAAATCTGATTAAAACAGTCCAGTAAATAAGGTCAGTAAGTTATCTAGGTTAGCGCTATTTACATCTTTCTCAATTTAAAAAGCTTTTTATAGACTCGGTCCTGATTTGAACGCTAGCAAGTTCCAATGTAAACTTTGGATTTAATTACAGCAGTTACAATGGAGTCGTTTAAAAGATCCGAGTGGTGTGAATGTGATTTCATGGAATATTAATCTAATGTATTGAGAAAGATTAAAATGAGGGTTTTTAAACTTTGTTTTTAAAAGAAGTCGCTAAGACTTCGTGCAGTCACGTTTTTTCTACTTTGCTAAAATTAATGGTGTTTGACTTGATCTTTAATATGTTCTGGTTTTAATATTAGGTCTAATGATGGATTAATTCATTTTCTTTTCAATTCTTTGAATTGCCACTCCAAGCAGTCCAATATCATAGGACGAGGTGCGAACTTACAAAGATAGTTTTCCCGCTGCCAGCGGAAGAAAGTAGCGCGTGAGCCAGTTTTGGATGCAAACAAATTCTACCTACATACCGGGTGTCCCGGAAGTCTATTCTTCAGAACATAATAAAGTTATATGAATGAAAATAAGATTTATTGAAATTTGTATTTGAAAATGTTGTCCGCCATCTTGAATGTAAATTCTTTTTCAAATACGAAGGGGATCTTGTGATATACCATTTTAATGTAGAATTCCACGAGAAAAATAAAGGTGAAACCCGTTTTTTAATATCACTTTTCGTTTTCAAGTTGCAGCCCACCCAACAAGGAAAAACAGTGAAAATGGCCCATCTGGGTTGACAGTTTTATCTTCCTTAACTGTTATTAAAATTTCGTTTACTAATTAATTTCAGTTAATTTGAGTTAATTTTGAATAAATCAGTGCAACTCTTTAATAGCATTTGCTATTCAACGCTTGTATTACGATAAATATACATAAGGTTAAACATAGGAAAGCCACTTCGTATTGTTCCTTATGTCAAAGGTTTCTTTAAACTAATTTCAAAATGAACCACTAAAAATCAGCTGTTTTCATTGTTTGAAATATTTTTCTAAAAATCAATCAATCACATGTTTGATTGTTTTTAAGACGGCATTAGTCCTCATTTTTCAGTTTGTGTACGCCGTTTTATCAGTGTTTCCGTTATAATCGCTTGGTATTTTTTTTAAGTAGTACATTTTAAACCGTCATTACAGAAGGATATCGTTGTAGTTTACTTTAAATTGTAACGTTTTATGACAAACTTTTATTGCGTAGTTTTTATTGTCGTTACTTGTGGTTAAGATCTTAGATTAGTGTTTCTTGTGCCATCCCAAGTTTCCCCAAGTTTGACGGGCTGCGTTTTTAAGTGATATTTAAAAACGGGTTTCACCATTATTTTTTTCGTGAACGTTTACATTAAAAAGATGTATCACAAGACCCCTTCGTATTTTTAAATTAAGTTACATTCAAGATGACGGATTCCAAGATGGCGTACAACATTTTAAAACACAAATTTCAATCAATTGTTTTTGCATTCTTATAATTTTATTATTTTCTGAAGAATAACATAGCTTGTACTCGGACTTCCAGGACAGCCTGTATTTAGTACACAGAGGCAGCTATTCAACATATAAATCTATACATATAAGTTAAAATTAAGTGTAAGTTATGTATGTGATTTCAAAATAAACCTTTTTTCTAAGCTCATATGGTTATTCACTCGTTACCAAGACAAAAACAAGTCTTTTTGTTTTTCAATGCTAATATCCGAAAGGTCTTAAACAATTTCAACGCATCTTTCATTTGCGTGTACAGCAATTTTCAGTGGCTAATCTAGGCTACTTTTTTATCCCAGAAATATTTATAATTTTTGTTTGAAAATAGAAAAATTGTGGACAAAATTACTGGGTTGCGAACGGACGTCACGTTTTTACAACATAAAGTAAATTTGTTTATAAATCTTAAAATATACGTAAATTTGTGTTAAGTGTAAAAAATCACTCCTACCATTATTACAGATAAAACAACTGATTCGAATCAAAAGTAATTCTAGGCGTTACCTATAGTGTACAACACAAGTTTGTTGAATGCACTTACATTCATTACCATAACAACCAACTTAGACAGTTTAGAATCAGTTAATTATGCTTCACGACCAACAACTTTTTCAAATTATGTTCACAAAATACAAGCAAACAGAAACCAAAGTCAACTAAAGGGTATTACATTCATACATCTGTTGTTACATATTATAAATAAAATAACTATTTCTTATAAAAAAATGAACAACATTTTTTTAAGATAGGATTTTTTCTACCATAACATGTTTCTTAAAAAAGGTTTACATTTATTACCACATAAAAAACTTGGCAAACTAAAAATCAGATAATAATTATTACCAACCAACAGTTTTTTTAGGTTAGTTTACACAATCACAAACACAAATCAACGTAAAATACTTACTAACTGTACTCTAATGTAAAAATCTCGTGTTTAATATTGTATTGTTTCCTTTAGTTGGCATTATAAAAATCTGTTTGAATGAAGTGTTGATTATTAATTATTTAAATACGAATGTTTAAATTTCAGCTCATAACGTAATTCCAATTATTGTTATATTATGTATACGTCACTGTTACCCCACCCCCCCCCCCCCCCCCGATCCAAGTGCCTCTGTCCTGATCAACCGCAATTTATATTACATTATTAGAGAGTACAATAATCTGTTTGTATTTGCTTCGCCACGAGTAGCCACGAATTGGGTGAGCGAGTCGAGCAGGGGGTGAAAGTAAATAATAAAATCAAACAATATTGTAAGAAACAATAATAGTAGCTAACGATAGGCCTATCGGTCCAAGCGTGAGAAATGCCTTTAGAATGTTTATTTCTACTAGTGGACCCAGCAATGCTTCGCTATTGCTATTGCTTGATTTACCTAACCTAAAATTATATTCAGTTTTTGATCCAAATCAGTTGTTGATCAAAATCAGCTGTTGATCAAAATCAGCTGTTTTAAGCTTTTCATACGAACAGCTGTTTTTTGTACCCCTGATAAAATCAAAAGAAATCTTTCTTCTTCTTCCTTAAGATTGACCTTCCATAAGATTAACATTGAAACTTTGAGGGCTACTGGGGCGTATCCCTGAGGACCGATGTAAATTATAATGGGATTCTGCTCATCTACAGGACACTACCTTTCTAACATTATGCGCGAATTTTTCCTACGATGCACACAAGCTGAGAAAAAAGGACGTCAAGTTTTGTGCTTGCCTATTAATATATAGATTTAACTTAAAATGTTATACCTTCTTAACATTAAACTTGTATTTGTGGGTTATACAGGCTGACGCAGACGTATGCGGCAATGTCTCGGTAGAACTTACTATAGCTAAAAATAAGAAAAAACAGTTCATATATAAACATAGGCCCGAAAACACTTCGTTTTCCAGATATCATTTTTGTTTTGTGTACAAAATAATTCATATCTAGAGAACGGTTCGACTGATTGAGTTCAAACTTGGCGTGAAGTTTAACCTTACAACGATCCATCTCCAGAATAATAATCGATTCTATCCAATTATGCGTTTCATAATGGCGATTGTTTGAAAACTTAGAGCTTAAATTACTCAAAAACCGTACATTTTAATAAAAAATATAAAGACACCTTTTTTGTGGCCCTTTTAATCGGATGGTGTAACTGCCAAATAACCGGATGAAGGATAGTAGCTAACTTAAAGATAATGACACCAAATGTGCATACAATATTGCTGTGTTTACTGTGTTGGCATATATTGCCGTGTTGAACAAACCAATTATTACACTTAACTTGATTATTATACTTCATCCAATTTTTTTGACAGTGGGACCAACCGATAGGGAAACAAAAGGGCTATAAGAAAGATGATTTTTTGTTACAACGTACGGTTTTTGAGTAGTTTAGGTTTGAAATTTTCAAACGGCCGCCATTTTGAAAAGCATGATTGGACATAATCGCTTACTTTTCTTATATTCGCTTATTATTGATATCATTGTTACGTTAAACTTCATGTCTAGTTTGAACTCAATCAGTCAAACATTTCTCTAGATATGAATTATTTTGTACAAAAAACAAAATAGCGGATATCTGGAAAACAAAGCGTTTTCGTACCTATGTTTATTTGTCCTTTTTGTTCTTATTTTTAGCTTTAGAACGAGCTTCCGAGACATTGTCGTATAGTTCTACATCACCCTGTACATTGTCTCTGGGAACCGTGAATTTGCAGTTTTTATTAATACAAGTAAACGTAACATGGTTTCTTTAGAAAGGCAAACGATATTAAAAAGTACAATATAATTTTAACGAATGCTAAAATTTCTGACCTATATGTTGGATTTGAATGCAAATTTTAGCATACAAATCAATGAATTTACTCCGTTTCGTATTGTTCTTTAAAAAAAGTGCATTTTCCATGAATTTTGTTGAAATATTGTATGAAAGTTTTTTATATATTAATGGCATAAAAGATTAAAATACAGTTTAAATTATCTTAAACATTTTATAACTAGGTAATACTTCTTGTCGAAAACCATTTTCCAGGTAATGTAAATATAATCTTGTATAACAAAATTTTAATACCAGAGTAAATGAATAAAATTCCAAAGACGTCCCAAGCGTGCTCGACTAACAACATGCAAATTCCGCTCAGACATGATTCCACTATAAATCACCTTTTTCATAATGCAATCGAACTTTGAAGCCGTTTGACTTAAACTCTAATTAAATTCAAAACTTTCTGATCGTTTTAAGTTTTAATAAATAAACTATTCAAGAGGTGAGATTATGTTTAAAGTTCTTGCTTTTAAAACAAGCTATAATGAGACTTAATTAAATTACAAGTGAAAAAACAT
>JAGFPH010014233.1:0-11702 GCA_018207615.1 Philaenus spumarius | reverse complement strand
TGCTGAGGAAGTGTGTAAGCGGAAAAAAATTGTTACGAGGCGTAATTCAAAAGACTAGAGTTGAACGGACTAAACATTGAATGAAAATGAGATTGTAGACATGATTGAGTCTGCAGTTTGCATTTAACGAATCAGAGAATCTAATTTACCTCTGAATTTATTATCCAAGTTTTTTTCTAAAACTATTTCACCCTACCTTCAAATTATAATACTTGAACGCCTTCTTATTACGGTAAGAATCGTTATATTTGTTTCACGTAATGTACCTTTGCGTTATAAATTCCGCAGTTTCGGATGACACGTTCTCATCAGGTGATAAAACCGCTCATGAGGTAGGTGTTTTTTATTATAATTTTGTTATAAAATTCTCTAATTGATATTTTTTAAAGTTAAAAACTAAAATTACTCATTAACATGCACACTTTCCAATAGCACCAAAATTAGAACCCTATCTGTAATACTTTTTGAGAAAAACGTACCTTAAGTAGAGGAAATTAACATGGCGAGATAGGGCGTCTGACCCCCCCCCCCCCCCAATGTTTAATTGTATGTTTATTTTGAAAATCCCTAACTGCATGTGCCCAGTTACATATAGTTTGTTGTTTGCAGGCCGGAGTAGTTTCTTCTGAAAAAGAAAGTAAAATAAAAACATTTTTTTCAACGACTTCTAACCTCAAAACAAGTCACGTAACCTACATAAGTCCTATAACACATTAAACTTTATATTCTGAAGTCACGTTTTTTCTCATCCGTAGGCCTGTCAAATTACATTTGCACTTGATTTTTCACGAGATCCTACTGGCCGTTAAATGTTATCGTCGTTTTCATCCAATAACAATAACATCAAAGTTCCCGGGATCATCATAACCCAGCAATCTGCTTACACCGGCTCTGAACCACTGAGCATGTAAAGGATTCCGCGCATAAATTCCTCTAATGCAAACATAACCTATGTTAAAGCCGACCCTTAACTTGTGCCAAAGGCGGGATTCTTGTGCGTTCTAATTTCTTGCCTGAACGGAACAGGGCTCCGTGAAATTAGATCCTGCGCCGTCCTGTTTCACTGTAGGGTACATTTTCCGGAAAGTCTATGAGAGGCGACAATTTTAGGGGGGGGGGGGGGAAGGTTTATTCCAAATATTTGTTCTGCGGGTGAATGCGACGGATAACAGCGCGTTTGATTGGTTTAATATTTATGACAAAGTCCTCTGTCATAGCTCAACCGCTATGGTACTTGCCTCATAAGTAAGACGTTCCGGGTTCAAATCCCGCGGGGGACCATAAAAAATTAAAAACTCCAAAAAAACATGCTCGTTAGCCGAAAGGCCCAAAGTGGCATGGAAAGCAAAAAAAAAAAAAAAAAAAAAAAATATTTATGACAAATTTGGTTGAAGGTAGAGGGAATTATTGCTGGCAAACTAGTATCAAGTCATTTCAGTATTATTATTCATAATTAAACCTTTTTATTAGTCGTGTTCTCTCCTTCATTCAGCTTGAATGTAAGCTCTACTCGGCTAATTGTCTTGGTAAATATTACTCTAAAGCTGTAACAATCAAAATTTGTTAACATTAACTTGTGTCTGATCTGTAATACTTTTAAGCGATGGGCACCGTTAAAGATAAAATCATATTTTGGTAATTATTAGCGAATTTCCATAGAAAAAATGAGCTATTGCAGTGGCCCTTATGGTAAGACCCAAGGTCGGGAGTAGCAAATGAGCACCGATCATGGTCCCCAGAACACTTTTTGGGGTGTCAAAAATCATATATATATGTTTTCGCACTCTAGCGGCCGCATTTTAAGTCCGATTTGGTTCAAATTCGGTAAACATGTTGGTTGTCTACGTGGATCAGACGAGTTCGTTAGCCAAAAAAATCCAACAATCGGAAGCACGTTTTTTGACCGGAAGTAACTATTTTTTGAGATTTTTCCTGCGAGAATGAACTTGTTTTTGAGGTTTTTCTACAAATATAAATGTAGGAATGTTATTGTGCACATTTTGCTTTTTTACGCGACCTTATAGCTCGCTTGGTTCCCCCAAAATCGATCAAAACGTAAAATAACATAGAAGTATGCCTATAAGGTGGATTCTAACGTGGGGTTGGCGTGCGAAGCACGCAATGTTTTGTGTGTTGAAGATACTCCCAATATTCGGAATGGCGTGTGAAGCACGCAATGCTTTGTGTATTGAAGATACTAAAATTATGCGGAATGGCGTGCGAAGCACGCTATGCTTTGTGTATTGAAGATACTCCCAATATGCGGAATGGCTTGCGAACCATTTTGCAGCTATTCAGCACCGTCGTGTGTAGACCTATTTTCCAAATTGTTGGTTGAAACCCTAAAACATATGCCAATAAACTTAATTTTGGAAATTTGCTCAAGTCACGTCAGCAGTTCAGCTGCGTGGTCGAATTATTTTTCTAAAGTATCCTGTTTTGTTGTCTGTATACAGAGTGTTCATAAAGTCCCTTTAACAACCTTTATTATTTTTGTTATTGATAATAAGTTAACAAAACTTTGTATACAGCTTGTGTTGCATAACACGACAAATTTGTTTACATGTCTGGCCCTGTACGATTGTAAAGGGGATAGGAGTGTTAAAAATTTCAAATATAAAGTCAGGTCGTGTAATGCACCATTGAAAGCTTATTAAAAGAGAAACAGAATGGCGCAAACTAGAGCTTGCTTCGTTTCAATCAAAGTAATGGATCAAAGTTCTGGAAGATGATATTTTTATCATAACATCAAAGCAGGTTATTAACTTGTTAATAGTAGGAAAAAGTAAGTTGTAGGTTGAGGTTAAAGGTAGCACAGTTAAAAAATAGAAACTTTAAATCAATGTAGTACGGCACCAATAATTTATCTGAGTTTCTATCTATACTCGAAAAACTTTATGGAAAAATGCAAATTTAACCGGGAATACAACCCTTGACCTTTGCTAATGATTTTCTCTACTGTATTCGTATGATAAGCACCACTTTTCATGTACTGGTAGGAAGCAATACCTCCCTCATTTTGTTCCTGAAATTTGCTGCGGAAGCACTCAGTTTTGCCAGTTTTACACATGAATCGCTCAAATAATAGCAAGGTTTAAGTAATTTTTTTACAGACAAGATAAAAAATTTGCTGTCGTAATAAAAACTATCTACTTCCAGAACTTTGATTTTCCATTACTTTGAAACGAAGCAAGATATCAAGCTCTAGTTTGTGACATTATGTTTATCTTTTAAGCTTTTCAATTTTGTATTACTTGTCCTGCCTTTATATTTGAAATGCTTAACCTCCCTCAAGCTCTCCCCCTCCCCCCTCCAAATCATAGAGGGTCAGATATGTCAAAACGTTTGTTCTGTTATGCAACACGAGATATATAAAAAATTACGTTAACTTATTTTTAGTACCAAAAATAATGCGGTGGGTTAAAAGGTTTATTTTTGTATACCTGTAACTAAGTTACTTGCTGTGAACAAATACTACCCCTAGTAAATAAAAATAATATATGTCTATTAATATATATATATATATAAGCTAGATAACTGAAATTCTGTATATAAATTCATAAGTTTTATTAAAACAAAGAAAAACATTTTAATTTCGATTACCTGCGACTTAAGGGTAAAATGTTGTAATTACCATTATTCACCTATCTATATTTTGTAATACAACATTACTTTCGGCAGAATGTACGTAGAGATATAAGATTTTTTCTTTCTCACTACAAGTATAGAGAAAGTATAGTGATTGCCAAAAATCGATGTTGAGATTTTTATATTAGATGTGTATTTTTATTAGATATGTATACAAAGCTAGAGAGAAAACGATACTATCGATTTCGAACAAACTTGCACCAAACATATCAAGTGGGCCTGTATAGATGCACGAAAAATTTGCCTCCTTTTTGGCCAAAAAAACCATAAAAGCAGTTATTATTTTTATGTTACAGCTCTAACAATTTTGATAAAATTAGCAAAAAACCGCATATTTCTAAAATTTCTTGTTTAGCTAATTATAATAATAATAATAACTGGTTTTTGTGGTTATTTGGTCAAAAAGGAGGTTGTTTTTCAAAAATTTACAAAATCTTTTTTCGTGCACCTATACAATCTTAATTGACAGGTTTGGTGCAAATTTGTTCGAAATCGATCGAATAGTTTTCTCTCTAGATAATAATAATAATATTTATTAGTTACTTTCCTACTTTGATGCAATTATGAAGTCACAGTGAATCTGTTTAATATTTGAAATATGTTTGTAAGAAAGTATGTGCCAGTTTCTGGTACCGTTTATTAAACGTATGGATGCAAGGGGGCTGGATGCGATTGGAAACATGAATTTTAATTATTGCGTTTCGTTTGCCACCCAGGAAAATACTGTTTTTAGCGCTTCGCACAGCTGACAATGTATGTAAAATTGATACATTCGAACGAAACTCGCTACGTTGCGGATGTTTTTGCTCAGATCTTATGCCGGATTCAAAGCATAATTGTACCCGACTTTCATAATTAACTTTTTTCTTTTTTGTGAGCGAAGCCACGGTGAAATAATTCAACAACGTTTTGTAGAATTTACATTGAATGTTTATGTTTGCGTAACCAAAAACGTATCAAAAATTTGCTTCATCTAAAGATGTGTTTTGTAAAAAAAAAAAATAAACTGTATCAGGAAACTGACATATACTTCTCCCTCAGTATAGGAACTTAATAAAAAAATATTATTTCATGAAGCCAAAAGCGTATGAAAGAAACATAAATTTCGTATTATTGATTTGTTTAATGATAGCTTATAATTCAAAATACCTATTTTTTTTTTATTTTTAAGAGTAGGCCTAATTTTCCATAAAAATCCATAAAATAACGGAAAAAACCAACTTTTCTCAAAAATGGCTCGAACGATTTTGATTAAAATTTTATCATTTATAGTACTTTAGGTCCCTAATAAACTATAAAATTTAATCAAAATCGTTACAGTCGTTTTTGAGAAAAATTAATTTTTCCGTTATTTTAAGGGTTTTTATGGAAAAATTACCCTTAAACATCAAAAATTCACAAAAATGAAAAAAATGCCTAAAGATACCGTGGAATAGTAACTCCATACCAAATTTCATCAAAATCGGACGACTGGTTTAGGTCTGATAACATCCACACACACAGACACACACAGACACCCCGACATCACTCCGAAAACCACTTTTTTAGGTTCAGGGGGACCCAAAACGAATATTTCCACCAAGAGCTCAAACTCGAAAATGTTGACGAATACAATACTTTCTCCATATACTATGGTATAGGGAGAGAAAGTAAAAAAATGGTTGATAACTGTAAAACCAAGCATTTCCAAACCTATGTCTATATGAACTTTTTTCTTCTTTTTCACTAGTAGAACACGTCCTGGAAGTTTATCCGTTTCTTCCTGAATCACTTTGTATAGCCTAGTTTAAACAAGTGTATGTTTTAATCGTATTCAAGATTGTTTAGTTACGCGATGCTCTTGTACGTTTTCCTGCATAATAAACTATTGTAACAGATTATGCAAATAAATTATCTCCGTACTTTATAAAGCTAAACACAAATCCACACAATGTAAATGTTTGGAAATTCTATTCTAATTAGAAAACTTACATTATCGTTGGAATTAATTAGTACGTATTTAAGTCAATGTATTTAAACTAATGGATAATGCAAATGAGATTCAGTTCTATAAGTAGTTTAGAAAACTGTTTTTCTGTTGTTGTTTTTTTATAACAATGTCATTTAAAATATAACACAATTTCCTTTTTTTTAAGACAAACGCTTTTTACTTTCTCACTATACTATAGAAGGTATAGGGGAAAGTAAAGTGATCACAAAAAAAATATGCTGAGATTTTTGTGGAAATATCCGTCCAACAAGTCCAAACAAGTGTGTTTTTACAAAATGTCTATCAGTATGGTCTCTATGTCTGTCTATATGTAAACAAAGCTAGAGAGAAAACTATCGGTTTCGAACAAATTTGCACCAAATATGTCAATTAGCCCTGTATAGACGCGCGACAAAAGTTTTTTGAAACATTTTGAAAAACAACCTCCTTTTTGGCCCAATAAAACGGCAAAAATTAGTTATTATATTTTTATAAAAAAACGGCTCTAACGATTTTGATATAGTTTTACTTATTTATAGCCCTTAATGTACCTTATCATATGCAAAAAACCGCATCTTTCTAAAAATTCTCATTTAGCTAATAATAATAATAATAACTGATTTTGGGGTTTTTTGGCCAAAAAGGGGATTATTTTTCAAAAATTTTCAAAAACTTTTTTTCGTGCATCTGTACAGGCCTAATTGACATGTTTGGTGCAAATTTGTTCGAAATCGATAGAATAGTTTTCACTCTAGCTTTGTACACATACAGATAGACTTACAGACGTACAGACAGACATACAGACAGACATACAGACATTTTGTAAAAAACACTTTTTTGGGCTCAGGGGGTCTCAAAACGGATATTTCCACAAAAATCTCAACATAAATTTTTTGCGATCACTACACTTTCTCTATACCTTCTTGAAGAGGTGGCAGTACTCTTGCCATACCTTTGCACCAAGTTCTGAAGTAAAATAAATCATTTACTGTGTCCGCTTGCCGTCTGCGGAATTCACTACCGGATGCAATTAAATCTGCTGATGTCTGTGTCCAGTTTTCGAAGCTGTTGATGTGGTATTTATTGTGCAAAATGGATGGTGCGTCCCAGTTTTGAGGCGTACTTTAGAAGTGCTTTTTGTTTAGTTGTATGAATGTTTAATTCTGATTGTAATAAGTATTTAACCTGTAAGTATTAATTGCTGTTAATGTATTATAAATTGTATAGGCTACATTTATTTTTGACTGTTAAAAGAACTATTTATTTTTAAGAATGGTTTTAAGAATGGTATTTTAGCTGATTCTGTGTGTACTTTGAGACAGTGGGTTTTGCCTATGTGCTTTTACGCGATTTGTATTGGAAAAACGCTTTCGTCTTTTTTCAATCGTTTTTTGGTATTTATTCTCGATGCAACCGAATTGCATCAGATGATGATGTATAGGGTTGGAAGTTGAGAAATTTCCTGGGATTGGGAAGCTGACTGTATTTCCTCCACACTAATATCCGTTGAGTTGTCAGGTAAAGAAGGTGTGAGAGGAATGAGAACATCAAAGTGGCCTCCCGTCAGTTCCCCAGTAAACCTTATCCTCCCTACTCCTTCAATCGGTTCGCCAAAACTCTACTACAAAAAATAACCATCTCTGTACACCTGAAATTCATAAAATATATTTCAGATGCTGCTTGAATTTTACAGGAGGTTCCAAAAGTTACCGGTTTGCTAATATCCGCGATATATTATTTTTTTTTGTTGAATATATATCTCCTGTTACTTTTAAAGTATATGGTTTGAACCAGCGTCAATTGTTTGAAACATGATTAACAGGTCCTCACCTCAAACCCCAGTGAATCGTGGCATGTACAATTAAACCCAGAGAGTAGAATAAGCATTGGCCACCTGGCCTAGAAGAAACTACTCTGTGAGGAATAGATACTCCATTAACGTGTATGACCTCTATTGTTGTAATATGAAGCTAAATTTTATATTTAAGTGAGTAATAATAAGTTACAGTATAATAAAACAATGTAAAATATTACTTTGTCAAAATGTACAAAATGTAAAATTTTGTCTAAAATTACTTCAGTTAGACAAAAAACAATCTTCTTTACAAAACTTAAAACGCACAAATATAATAATAATAATTATAATTACCCCTTACATATTGAATTATTCTTAGAATTTAATGTAGAGTGCATACTCTAATACTTCACTCAAAATAATTTGTTACTAAATAAATAATGCTTACATTATAATGGTCACTATTTTTCGCAGACTTATTATAATAGAATATTATTATATTATATTAATATTATAATAATTATAATAACGTATTATTATATACTATGTATCGTCTATTCCCTCTCCACGCGCTTACTTGTCTATATATACTATGTATCGCCAATTCCCTCTTCACGCTCTGATTTATGTCTACGCAAAAGTCTATTTCAGAAACATAGTCAAGCGAAAGTGCCCAACGGGCCAATAGAAGTTAACCTGTTATGTAGCCGGGATGCAAACTCGAAGCGAAGCAGCTAAAAATCCTCGGTCAAGGTACAAACTCTCAAAGTGGGGTTTTCCTCTGCAAGCGTAAAGAATCACCGTGTGCGCAGGGACTGAGGGCTTATGAGCAAACAAATTCTGTCGATGTGTTTATTTACACGTAGGCAGCGATTCACCGTCTTTTGTGAGAAGACCAATTTCTCAAATAGATTGTAGAAACCGTAAAACGTATAAATTTAATTTTGTAAATACGCTCAACTCAAGTCAGATGTTCAACTAAGTGATCAAATTATTTTATTTGTAAACAGTCAATTTAAAAAAGTAATTTATATAATAAATTGTCTAACCAAACGATACAAAATATTATCATCATGGTGGTCACAACTTATTGGACCGAAATGTTTTCCCATACTCATATCGTTATTACAAGATTAAATTAAAGAGTGACAAACGTGAAAGCGCGCGAGTTATATTTTTGCATATCCCTCCACTTTTGTCAAGTTTTCTTGGAAGTACTTTGCGAGGGTGAACTTGAAGTGACGGCGTGCTGCGAGACAATGATTGATGTGATATTGAATTGAATTTTTATAGGTGTTCCTTCAAAGCCGCATTCGTCACGCTCCTTGGGAATTGACGGGGCAGATAATCCGCGGTAACTCGTGCATAACCGCCGGCAAACTGAGATTCCCCCGCACTATTATATCCTGGCTTGCTTTATTGAGAGACTTTAACGTCTTGGTTTAACCGAGTGTAGGACGCTCTTCATTTAATATACTAGTGCTCAGTTTATTGTTAACTCAACTATAAATTTGGTACAAAATAGTTTTTAAAAACATTTTATATAGTAATACCTGAACCGTTCAATCATGGACAAAGTTATGTTTGTTTTCAGAAGGCTTTTAGATATGACTACGAAAAGCTGAGTTAAAATTAAGTGGATAACAGAACTTGAAATAAATATTGTACTTATTTTATTCATAGAAAATAAATAACTGGCATACATTCAAAGTTAGTGTGCTAGATGAAATATTAATAAGAGGAGGGTGTAAACTATATTATCGTTTAACCCTTTGCCGGCCTGACTGACTGACTGACTGACTCATTCATAATCAACGCACTGCCAAAACTATAATAGCTAGAGCCTTAACCATTTCAAGGTACCTTCATAATACTATTGCGCTAAGTATTCTGTATAATCCTATTACTTTAAATGAGCAATTCTCGTATCCATCTTTGTATCTGTCGCAGATCTCGAAAACGGCTCTAACGAATTCGAAGAAATTTTGTATTCAGGTGTAGTTTTGATTTTTAAGTACACCCATACAGTTGTATTTTGTGTAAAAACACAATTTTTTGAGAAAATCAAATTTAAAAGTTGAAAATTTTTAACATGGGGTCTTATGGGTCGCCATGTTGGTTACGAAATAACAACGAAATAGTAAATAAAGCGATCAAAACAGCTGTTTATAAACAAGCCAATTTATATTGTTTCAGCACGTTGGAAATAGAATGGAATAGAACTGAGATTGAGTATTATCCAAAATCAGCTGTTCATTGGATAGTTTTTAACGACTGTTAAAAAACAAGCTAATTAATACCGTTTTAGCACGTTGGAATTAGAATAAATTGGAACTGATTTAACAATTTATTTTGTAAAAAAAAAGTAAACTTGGCAAAGATGGATACATTCTAATAGTCAATTTAGTAATACATGCCTGGCTCATTTCTGAAACATAGTATTGATGTTATGTTAATCCTGCAATAATTTTTACTATATTTAGGCCTGGTTTCAAAACTTTAGTTGACAGAAGATAGTAGAACTAGGACTAAAATCATAATCCTCTCACGTTTCTAAAGCATGTATTTGAGGTTATAATTAATCTTGCAATTACTGTTAATATATTTAAGCCTGGTTTCATAATTTTAGTTTACAGAAGATTAACGAGATTCTCCAGCGAATTTTCTTACTGCGAACGAAGCGAAGCAGCCATCTGAGACCGAAGGCCGAGGCGGGGTTGGACGCAAAGCGTCCGGGGGCAGAGCCCCTAGTATTGTTTATAAGGATAATAGTCAAGTTATGTCTAACAATTGGTTTGTTCAACCCGGCCTCCTATACCAACATAGTAAAACAACAGTAGGCTATAGTGGGTACGTGAGCTGTTATTACAATCAAAATATTGTAATACATATTTTAAATTATTTAGCGAATGGGTAAAATGGTTTTTTGAACGATTTAATGATGATGAACAACCATCTGATAGGGAATTTAAAGGGCTACAAAAGAGTTGTCTTCATTTTTTTTTTTTAAGGGATAGTTTTTGAGTAATTCAGCTTTTAAATTTTCAAACAGCCGCCATTTTTAAACGCACGATTGGATATAATCGTTTACGTTCCCAAAACCAGTTTATTATTTAAACTTAACCGGTCAAACCATTCTCTAGATATGATTTTTTTTGCAATATGTTATTCTTGATTTTCTCTACATTTTGTCCCAAGGAAGATATGATGAAGTATGTGAATACACTTTGGAAGCTTGTGTAAGGGGGAAGACACATTATGCGTAGAAAGACTAGGATCAAGTTGTTTTACATTAGTTTGATTTAAAAGCAATAAGTGAAACTAAAAAAAAATTTCCCCACAAAACTATCAATATATTTGATGTTTTATTCGTCATAAAGAATAATCAAATGTAATAAAAAGTTAGGTAAAAGCAGTTAAATCGAGTAGTTTTTTTATCTGTTTATAAACTATAACTCCCTTTTTCTACAGAATAATTTTGTTAAAACAGCTTCTACATATTAGACGATCGCACATTATTTTCACTTAAAACATTAACTGTTTGCAAAGTTGGGCGTGAACCTTCCAACATTGGGGACAAAACAAATGTGATCACTTCCTTTCTGCCCACCCTTCAAGTCTACAATGTGACCAAATGACGCTGTCAAAAGCATCGGTTCTTAATTGTATTACGTGTCAGGCTTAACATTAACTTTGCTGCGATGCCACAAACACGTCAATATTACTGATTTTAAATAAACATAATTTTATAAAAACAACTGCCGAGTACACAACAAAAAGCTCTTGTATGAGATTGAACACTGAATGCAATCATCTGCAAGCTCAAATTCGATTGCAACTATAAAATTTCGATGCAGAAATGTTCTTTTTTACTTTCTCACTATACTGTAGTAACTTTAAAGAAGGTTTTAAGGCTTACTTAAAATATATACTTAAGGTTTGATTCTGCATTCGAAAATCATATCTTAAGGCCTCCTAAACTCTTAATTTCCTTAAGGCTACCTTAAGAAACGACTATGAATACCAGCCTTAAACTCAGTAGTGTAGTTGTATGGATTTAGTCACGTCACGGTACCGATGAAATCGACATTGTACTTTCTAATCTTGAAAGATGTGTTAAATTAGTGTACTTTTAAAATGAACACAGTGTTTTCTCATTTTTTTAAATGTGTAAATTTGATAAATTGGCTGCTGCTATATTAATGAATGTAAATACAGTGTGTTGGTTTTTAAGGCAAACCTAAAATTGTGTTTTTATTTGACTATGGATAATCATTGTTATTGTTTTAG
>JAGFPH010014231.1:275-24168 GCA_018207615.1 Philaenus spumarius | reverse complement strand
TATCCTGAAAGTTACAGTATTACATCTATAACAGTTTCCAATTTATTGAGGTGTTCCCATACATATGGACCACCCTGTATAAACAAATTTTAATTACAACAAATAAGTTAATAGGCATAGTTATAAGAAAATTTGGGTTCTAGGCTAATCTTCCTGTTACTGATAAGCACTAATAAATATAGTTATGTTGATAAATATGTTGCTCATTGAGTTAAAGTAAAGTACACAGTTTAGTTAGAAGAGAAAAATTATTTGTTTTTAACTCTTTGTTGCATTTCTTCTTGTTCCTATTGGCAGTGGCTTTTAATAATATGTAGCACGTAAAAGTTTTTCGTGAAACTCTGAACTTCATTAAACTTTGTAAATATGTTATATCAAGACAAAAATATAATATACCTGCTAATACTAGCTGGGCGATTTAGGATGTGGATGGGTACTCCTCAATAAATGTTTAATATTGTCATTTTATTAGTTTAAAATATAATTTAGAGAGGAAATTAACAATACAACATATAATACTTTACCGAGCTTATATAAATGATTACACAAAAACATAAATTATAATAATTTAAACAAATTCTTTAAACAAATGGTTAACAGAAAACTTCCCAAGTCCACTCCCTTATATTTCGCCTCGCTTTGGCAGCATGGATACGATCGTTGCAAGGTAACACTAGTCGCAATCTCATCCCCGCGATTAAAACTACCCCTTCAACTTAATCCTTGTGTTAACACCCCTCTCCTTCGCCCAAGCCCAATAGTGAGAAAACGGTTCAAGCGGAATTTAAACAGCTAAAATAAAACGAGCAATAAAATCTCTTATGACTGTAGTAATTGCGACGAACTTTGCACAGTGCTTCCTTTCTTCAGCAATTACAGCCGTCGTATATCTCTTGTTCTTATTCGACTGTGTAAACGCGGAAATTTATTTGTACCCGTTTTCATCATTAATATATCCGAGTACCGCCTTTCCGAGTCCCTCGTGATATTTACAAAATGAAAGCGAAACTTTTCCGCAATCAATAAGTTGCGAAGTTTCCTCGTTATCAACGTTTACGTTCAAGTTTTTATCCGGCATTTTTCATTCTATTCAACTTCGGCATCGATTTTGTACACCATAAAATGAGTCATTTGTGAAGATTGTCCGTGCAAAACTAATGAGGTAAGTTTAAGTTAAGCCGCTGGAGCGTAGCGTAATTGAAATTGAGAAAGGAGGAAAGGCAAACTTGATTGATTCTACGTCATTCTTAAAATTACTTTATAGCGTTTTTGCGTCGTAAGAGATATAAAACATTTTTTTTTAATTGCAAATCCTTTTAATAAGTAACCATCCTAATTATTTGTATAATTTGAGTACGCTTTCCTTTAGTGATCGTGCTTTAGTAATAATGTATATACAATTTGTTCTAGCCTTTACAATATTTAAGTTAAACATCAAATGATATTTTTTTTACACTTTACCTGATGGCGAAAGCTATTATGAGTAATATTTATTGTTCATTTGATTTTGTGCAACGTGTAATAGGGTCCCTTTTGTTTTATAACATGCATCTCATGGTAAAACAATAAATCAGTTTTAATGACAGAACGAATGCTGAGTACTTTTTAAGCGACAAATGCTTTAATAACAAATTAAGTTGTATAGTTAAATACACATACTCGTATATATTATAAATATAATACCTTAAATAAAGTTAAAGAAATCGCGCACTTATTAAACATAATTTATTATGTAAAAACGGCAATATACCCATTAATTTAATTTATTATTGGTAACAGAACACATAGTTTTGTCTGTCAGAACGATGTCATAAGCTCTTAATATCTTTATTTTTCCACATTTAACTATGAAATGTTTCATAATGGTGGTTTTAATTATAGAAAATCCAACATGTAAAACTGAAGACAGTTTTTAAAAAAAATATAAGACTGAATTGCCTCACACATACAGTACATACAAAATGTAAATTTCAGTACTTATGTTTAGTAAAATTTCACATTAACTAGCTGTGTTATTTGTCATTAAGCTTCTAAAATGGTAAAAAGGGGCAAATAAATTTCTCAAACGATGATTCTAAAAATAAATACTTTCAATACAAATGTGACTTTCACAAATGAATATAGAACCTATAAGAAGCGCAACGCTTATGGAGAATAGTCAGCCCGGTTGGTTGCCGTAAAATCGAGCTTACGCACTGGCTGAAAATTTCTATTCGTCTGTGACTCATTAATCCTATACGCCAGTTGTGAGTGAGGCAGAGAATAGCTGGCTCATTCTCTGTCTCACTCACACTTGCCGTACCGACGACAGTAGCGCTCTGGCTACCTAACGGCTGCAGCGCTAAGCTTGCCAGATTCAAATAAAACTAGGGAATTTTTAACATTGTCGTTAAAATTCTTATAAGTTCTGTATTCATTGCTTTAACAGACAAATTTTACGGTTTTACAAGCTTTTTTCTTGCAACTGAGAAGACATAAAATGAGAATAACATCGTGTGTTTAATCGAATTAGTAAAATTTACCAACACAAAATAATCATGGCAGGAATTGATAAAATAATACATTAATCTGCAGTTAGACATAGTGAAATGGCGTGACGTGTCTGAAACTCAATATTACTAGAATGCGCATCACAAATAGGAAACAACATATTGTTATCAATGTTAAGGTTATGTAACAATTGATCAGGCTATCTATTAGTTTGTCCATCACAGTCAATTTTCTCCAGAACTTATAATGGTACCGCAATTTGGCCCAGTTATACAGCTTGTTACCCAGAATATATGAAAATAATCAGTACTGAAGTATTATTTGACTATACATTTTGGAGGCCTATATTTAGTACCCACAACTTATATTATACTGTTGAGTAAAGTATCGTTTACAGTTTATTGGTTTCTATATATTTATATTTTGTAAAAAATGTAGCTGAAACCACATTCCTCTCTGCTACAGCTAAAATGTTATAAAACCTGTGATAGAGGTGCTTATACAGGAAACTAAAATGAATCGAAAATTTTGGGGGAATATGAAAAACTGCAATTTGAAACATTATATAATAATACTGTGTTATCAGCTTTTAAGGGTCAGCTCCATCATTGTACAGTTTCTTCACGGCATGGTTATTATAATTAGTTAGATGGTTAGATAAATATTTATATACTATTAATTATTATGGTATGTTAAAGCATTGATGTTATTTATATAATTTTAACAAAACGAAACATTTTACTGATACTTCTCCAGTATATTTTACACAAGTTTGGAACAGCTAAAGGTGTTCTATAAAGTATAATATAACACCGCAGTTTATTTTAATTTTTTTTTTTATCTTTGTTGCAGATGATTTAAAAATAGTTTGAAAATGACATTTTCCATGTATTAATCTAAATCTATTAATCACGTAGGTTGAAAATTAAAGTTTTGACAACCGTAGAAAAAGCTATTTTAAACGAAACTCCACTCAACAAATACTTTTATTTTTGAAACTTTGTTGGTACTTAAAGAATCTTATAAAATACTAGCGGAAACCCCTGCGTGCTTTGCACCCCAGCCATGTTGGAATTTTCTATACGCATGAATTTTCTTTATAATTAAGGTGTAGGGTTAATAATAACCCCAAAGCTAATAGGTTAAATAATGTTAAATGTTCAAATCAAATTATTTTGTATATTTTATAACAGCAGTTATAATAAAGGTTAAAAGAACCAGCAAGGCTCAGGTCTAGACTTTAAAAAAAAACATAACCTAAAAGTTAAAAATACAAATAATTGCTTCAAAGCTTGAAAAAGCTGTTAATGGAAATATTGGAGCGAACAGCTGTTTTATCTGTTATTTTATTCAATTGGTTACTATGGTAATAAATGTAAATACATGTGTTGGTCCATCAGTCTATGCCTAATCTAAGATTTTTTCGACAAAATTTACAAATATTGAAATAAAAAAGGTTTTATCAAAATTAATTATAGCCTATGCTACTCAGGGATAGTGTAGCTTTTTATTAGTAAAACTATATTTTAATTCGGTTCAGTAGTTCCAGAGATTACTCCTACATACAAACAAACAAATTTTACCTCTTTATGATATTATATAGGAGATATATAGATTTTCGATCGGAAAAAATCAGTAGCATGTTTATTAGCATATCCAATTTCTTTGCGATACATTTATCCAGTTAAGAGAAAATCAAGGTCGACATACAGACTGACAGTCGGATAAATTATTGATCCTTTTCAGGTTCCGCTTTTCGTAAGTTACGGTGAAATCAAGAACACTCAACGGACCAAAATAATACAACTAGAAAGAGTCCACATAGCAACAAAATCGTTATAACCATTTTTCCTTGACTTTCCACCGTGTTCTTTTAGGAATTGAAGGTTAATTGATAGAAAATCCAACGCTAATAATTCCGTCATAGGATTGAGAAGATACACATAGGAGCATATTACCATAAGATTGTATTATTGGCGCATAATGTATCAATATATAATTAATCTCTCATTACAAATCCATGATTTATCGATCTGCTTTGTTATTTTAAATGTTAAAAATCAAATAGGAGCACACAATACTTAAAGCTTTACAATGGATTTTATTCACTGAAAAGTTTCCCGTTCAAAGTTTGGAAAACTTCCAGGAACACTTAAGAGCTGAAACGTAAAGGGTACGATAGAGGTGGTTGTACTGTCACCTGAGATTCAATTTGTCAAAACTGATAGAAGCGCATTGCGACAGCCCGAACACGGGAACCACACTTACACTTTTATGTGATTCACGCACAAAACTGATTCAACATTTTGGCACGTAGACAATACATAAATCTAACTTTACTTTGAAAGAGATAAATGAAAATGTATTTTAGTTTAGTATCATTGACTTTATTGATTTTTATATTGTTTATTTATTTAGTATCAATTTTAATGTGGTATTTTCTGTAAAGTAGATTTATTACAATTATACCTTGTAATATAAGTCTCGTAGCAAAGACTTTTGTAATATTCTTAACAGTAGGGAAGATTTCCTGATTTTCTCTGCTCTCACAATTACAAATAAAGGAATTTAACTTATATATAAATTATGTTGGGTGGTTTAATTATAATTATAAACCGAAATAATTTATAATAATCATTTGTGTTTTGGACTATTAATATTTGTCAAAAGTACCTATAATGTAAATTCATTAGATATTTTGGTCTTACCAAAATTTTGCTTGTAAAAGCAACCGAAACATCTTAAAGGTTTATTGACCGAGCGTGAGCGAGGTCTCCGTTTTAACTCGACCGTTCGGCATTTCGTCTGTGTGTCTGTATGTCTGTGTGTCTGTGTGTCTGTCTCACGACTACGGCCAAACGCCTTTACCGATTTTGATGATTTTTTGCATGAATGTTCCTTATTCCTAGGCCAAGCCATGTATATATAATGTTTTTTTCCATTTTTCATTTTTAACCCCTTAAATTAAATAAAAATGGCGGCCGCACCGTCTCTCTCAGTGTAAGCTTTTTTCCAAAGCCAGTTTGTGGCTTAACCGTAAGTCGAATTTAAAAACTAATAACTTTTAAACAAAATTGTATTCTTGATTTTTTTCCGTATCTCTAACGGTAAGCTCACAAAATGGCCGTAAACTTCGAATTTGTTAAACATCGTCCAAGTTTTTGTATTTCAACCATGTTTTTATACGTTTATTATAAACCAATTCAAAAGTGTTCCATACCTTTTTTGTAGATAAAGGTTTGAAGAATTCATATATGCCAGTAAAAAAAATTATTGAAGTAAAATTAAGAAAGTTATTAGCTCAAGAAACAATCACGTTCAGTAACGAAAGGAAAACATTAGGCCTACATAAAAAGTAGTAAAAAGTATTGTAATTTTTTTCATAAATGTAAAAATTTTCGTAATTTAGTTATAAATAGAATTGTGTAAAAATATTTATAAATTTCAAATTTCTTATTTTGAAAACACCATTTTTTATGTTCCTACTACAAGACTGCTAACAAAACTAGGCCTGTTTTGAATAGTAATTTAGGAATATATCATTTGCCCAAAAATGACATATTATTATAAGAAAGTGTAGAGGATAAATCAAAGAATTGAACTGTATACCTGTAAATTATCATTGTAAATTTCATAAAAGTATTTGACTTTTCTTGAATTACAAAATGAGATGAAACAAATGAAACCCCGCGGCGATAAAGGACATACAAAAAATGACCATAGGACACTGTGGGAAGTGTTGGTACATGGGTTGAGATCACTATCACGACGTTTTAACATCGTTTGTTTTCATTATTTATAATATTGGAATATGATATGGAACTGTAATTACATTGTTAAGTTTTAGTTATTTAAGTATGTAAATATTTAATTCTATGTTTTCCCTCAATAACGCGATATCGTTAGCTACCTTACGCATTATTAACCTAAATAAAACACAAGGCCCCCTAAAAGAAAATCTTTAGCAGTTAAAGCTCAAGAAAAGAAATAAAAACGAGAACTATAAATCTCGGAATCGCGGGAATTGTAAATAATGTTTCACTTGCTAAACCTTGTGCTTTCTTCCTTACTTGCACACTATTTTTAACCTAAGCTCAAAACCACATTTGTTATTTCAACGAGCGAGGTGTACTGTTCACAGAACTACTAGTTATTAAAGTTAAATTAATAGTTACACAACCTAGGCATAACCTAGGTAATTTTAGGGAATAACCTAGTTTAAAATAAAAAATGAAGACTTAATTATCAACAGTGATTCATGGTTTATTAATTAGCTGGTTTTTGTGTTGCTATGGTTATTATGTGGGCATAAAACAATATATTTCAATTACTTTAAAAAGCCTTAAAATTAGAGCTTTAAATGCTGTTTTTACTTTAACTACCATAGAAATAAAACAAAAAATAAATATATTATTAGCTTACATCAGGAAATTTTGAACAACATCAAAAGATACGTATTATTTTTGTGTTTTTACTTTATAAAATAGTGATTGATTTTAAGGCTAGGCCAGAGGGAACATAAACAAATGTAATGAAATTAAGATGCATATTAATTAATAAACAAGTGTTGTAATCCATGTAATACAATATAGAGTACGCTAAATTATTTAGATAACGATATTACGGGTGAACATGTTTGGTTGGCTTACGAAGCACGCACGTATCTCCACTAGTTTTATGATACATAATAATACAAGGATTTACACAAGACGGATTTGCTCTACATCAGATAGTTGATGTATTACTTCAGTTACTATCACAATAGTGTAGAATTTATAGTTTAAATGAATATATAATATCTGTTTTGCATATGGAAATTGAATGTGCTGTATTAATGTTATATTTAGGACTTGACTCATAAATGTGTATACTGTACAGTAACTTTCATAAACATATATTATTTTACCTTGTTTATTATATAATTAATTTTAAACAAAGTTATGTTTCAAATTCTAAATGTTATTTTAAGGAATATAACTAGTATAAATTATAAATCTCCACTTGTTTCTGAACGATGCCTGTTGCCCTACAAGTACTGTATTAAAAAAAAAATATTGTTAAAGTATTTGCGGCTGGAAAGAGATTTTGCGTTCTCTGTGAAGGAGCAAATTTATAACTAAAAATTAGTTTTGGACTAAATTTAAAAATTTAATAAAAGAAGCAAATGTGGTTCGAAATTATATTCTTAATTATTTTACATGACCTAAGTTATTTATTAGCTTTATTACAAGAACTGTAAGAAAATAACAATTGAATGAAAAATGTAATGCCTTAATTTGTCCGTTTTTATGATTTACTTTAATTAAAGTGAATTTATAAAATAATTGTTTGCCTCTAATATGAACTAATTCGTATTTTCCTTGTTTAATTTTTTTAACTAATTTACCAGTAGAAATTTAAATTATTTCAGCAAAACTTATACTATTATATGTTAACATCTCACAATCTTAAATAGAAATTACATACAATTTGTTTTGCACCATTCAAATTTAACTAAATCTATGAGAGATTTTTTAAAGAAATGGAAAGTGTTTAAATAATGTGTACGGATTAGTTTTGTTTTTTTATGAAAGTTAAAACAACTCAATATATTATCCTCGTTAGCTACACCTAAGATAGAATACTCAAACCAAAATGGGATTTTGGAAACTTCCGATGTATTGCGTCTGCGTTGCTAGTAGCGGGTATTATGTGTAAAAATACTTTGACAAAATATGAAAATGAAATGAAATTTAATAATGTGATGGTATCTGGGTTTGACTAAAATTTTAGTTTCCAGACATTACTACTTTTAGATCAATCCCTAATGAATTTATCTCAGAAAAAAAAATTAATGCTTGAAACCCGGAAAAAAACACAATATAAACAATGTGTGAATTTTCATTAAATTTTTGATGTGAATTTCCAGGACCTCCTTTACCTTGCACGCCTTTAACCAATGGTATGGTCCACTGTAAATAAATTAGGGCCACCACCAATGAATACAGAACCTGCAACGCTTATGGAGACAAGTCAGCCCTGTTGGTTGCCTAATACGTAAAATACTAATCCAAAATTTGATAGAAACCTAAAAAATTGTCATGCAAAGTTAAATAACATTAAAAGATGACTGAAACTCTCATTAGCCTCCTTGGAAGTAAACAAAACCGGATATTAGTAAAGTAAACATATCTGTAACTGATTTGTTTTGTTTTCGCTCATCTTACCTTAGTATTTCGGTGCATTAGTATTTAGTTAAAGCATTATTTATTGATTGTTGAATGTGTATAATATCAAAGAGAGTGCCAATAGGAGTAGAAGTGTATCCTGGGGGTCATTAAGTACTAAATATATCCTGCCGGCCAATGTAAAGCACTGATGGTCGTATGACAGTGCAACGCGAGTGACAACCCTGTGACGTCACAGCGTAGAACCGGCTGACAGTACGTATCGAGAAGGAGTGGCTGAGCCCTTATACTAGCGATTCTCGCCGGTTTTAGTGAGACAGAGAATGGCTGGCGCATTATATGTCTCACTCGCACTTATTTTGCCGACGACAGTAGCGCTCTCGCTACCTAGCGGCTGCCGCGCTAAGGTTGCCAAATGCAAATAAAACTACGCTGAATTTTTAACAAGGGCCTTGCGCTTCTTTATAAGTTCTGTACTCATTGTACGCAAGAAAAATTTTATCTGGGGTAATTTATTTACTAGAACAATAAGTCATAAACAATATCATAAAAGATCCATAAAAAGTACACGATCAAAATGCAAAATTTGGAAGATTGCTTAGTGGTTTATAAAAAGTTTTTGAAAATTCCTTAAACCATGTTTTATTTTCCCTTTTAGTTGAACTGATAACTAGATTAATTATAAATAGCAATAAGTAAAGCCGAACATCAACTATGATCATTTTAGTCCACATTAAAATTCAACACTTGAACAGAAAAGGTGACAATGAGTATAATGCTTGCTTGCCATAAAACCAAAAGAAGCTACTTGATTATTATTTCTTGTGTTTAGTAGAAGAATTGTAAACCTACTTGTATTATTCGGAAACGTAACGACTATCGAAAACCATTTTGGTTGAAAATGTTATTTTGAAAAGTTATAGTTTGTTTAGTAAAATCCAGTAAAATGGTCGTAAAAGGGAATTTGTTTAACATTTTGATAGATAGCAATTTTATTTGTGTACTTCTTTTTTAATTTGATTTTTTTTTTTGTAGTTGTAAGCCTATCTCCAAAATTACATAAAATTTTAATAATTTGGTTGATTTTAGACCTAAAAATAATAACTGTACAGTTTTCTTTGTCTTTATATAACAAAATACTATTTTGTTTGTTTGTTAATTGCATGATTTCGGACGTTAAAAAATTCAAATGGCAATTATTTTGAAAACGTTAAAGATGAATATTTTATTTTTAATGTAGAGTTATGTCTTTAAAGGATTCACGAAATAGAAAACTTAAACTTTTAAAATTTTTAAGCTATTCGTTCCTTACAGTTAAAAACGAAATAATTTTAGGGCTCTTGATGGAACGTTGGCTTATTCAATTTCGAAATACCATGTAAATATAAGCCAGTTATATCATTATTATAACTGAAATGCTATACGAAATAAGTTAAAACATTTATTATGTAGACAATTTTTGCCCCACAACTTTGATGAAAACTATCACTTTTTCAAACCCCCGTTATTAATATTTGTAACAAAAAACAAACAAAAACGGATCAAAAACACCACATTAAACATTTATTTTTTTAAATACACCCCAACATTGTATAAAAAAGATTCAGTTAAATGGATTTTGCAAAAAAAAAAGACTTTTAGACCGGAGACTTCGTAAAAACCTGTTACACCTTTATTTCATAATGGTGGCCAATTAAGTAGGGTAGAAACCACATAAATCAAGCTTTTCACTCACCAGATACGCAAAGAAAACTTTAAATGTTTTAATCCAAAATGTGTAATAAATTACCACCGACTGTTTCACCGACTACGTTAGGTCATGCACCTAGTGCAATGACTTGCGCGATATTGAGTTTATGTGTTGTGTGTATATGTGTATGTTTTATTTATTTTAATGTGCGACGATCTCTTTGGAGTGATTAGGAGTTGAAGATGGAGTTTCGGCTCCGAAATAAGTCGTTTTAATTGTTAACGACAAGCAGTCACGTGGCGGATCTTAATGAGGTAATATCAATATTAAATAAATTACCATCTGTGAGTTTCTGTGGTAAGGCAATAGTTTATTCTATTTTTAGTTTAATTCACAGTCAGTATTCAACATGTAATTTCCAATGCTGCAGTAACAAAGCTCTATCTCCAAACACTGATCAACAATGTGTTAGCAATCGAATCATATAAATGAGTAAGTAGCAACAGGCACGTTAATGTCACATATAATCTAATGTCAATTTAGCCACCACATACGCATGCGTAAAAGCACTGCATCACGTTCACTATAATGCAATTACCCTCACCCACCATTAACTTCCCCTTCGCTTCCACAAATGGAACTACACGACTTTTCAAAATTGATCGACTCCCAGTAATGGTCAGTGGGCGTGCGATAGATGCAATTTCTGTAAGTTCAGTATGTAAGGGCAGCGGCGAGGAAATTGTGTCTAATTTTTATCAGTTTTTGTTTTATTAATATTTTTTAACAGTAATATTGTCATTAAATTCATTGAATAGAACACGATAACTGCCAAACCCAATATTGAATGCAAATGTTCTGAAGAAATCGGATATTTGAATAACAAGTGAAAACGTCAAACGATTTATTCCTTTAAGTCAGTAAAACGAATCATTAGAAAATGATTCTTCTAACATGTAATGAAATGTAATGGGATTGGATAAGTATTGTTTGTTTTTACCTTAGCAAAATTGAACATCATTGATATATTAAACATTAAAAAAAAACTGATTTTATCTAATACTCTAAAAAAAATTTACTGTGTATTGACACATAATTACATGGTTAAAATACACTTTAGAAAATATTGTTGAATGTAACCATATGATCTTGGGATAATTTTAAAAATTTTACTCAAGTAAACGAACATTTAACGTTAAACATTAGAAGGACAAATAATCCTACTAATGTTATATATGCGAAAGTTTGTATGTTTATCTGTTAATTGGATGTTTGGATGGTTGGATTATTAGATGTTTGGATGTTTGACTGTCAATCACGCAAAAAGTACTTTATGAATTTGTATGAAATTTGGTACTCATATAGATCATGACCTGCAATGAGACATAGGCTATACATTATTTTGATTTAAGGATTGAAACAATCCCTAAAACAATAACTATTTATTGTTTTACTTCCATTAAAAGTAAAGATCTGAAAATTGATAAATTTATTGTTTCTAACAAGATATACGCAAA
This sequence comes from Philaenus spumarius, assembly GCA_018207615.1. Lineage (NCBI taxonomy): Eukaryota > Metazoa > Arthropoda > Insecta > Hemiptera > Aphrophoridae > Philaenus > Philaenus spumarius. The sequence goes on along the minus strand of JAGFPH010014231.1, from coordinate 12,304 downwards.
ATTTAAAACAAAGTTGCATTTCGTAGCTTGCTACTAAGGGGTGAGAATGTGATAACAACCCCTAAAAATAACAATTAATTATTATACTTCCATTAAAGCTAGAGAGCTGGAAATTTTGTACATTTATTTCTTACAAGATACAAACAAAAAATATACCAAATTTACATATTGTCAAGTTCCAAAAAAGTGTTGAAAATGTATTAACAACCCCTAAAACAATAAATATAAATGTTTATACTTTCTTTAACGCTAGAGAGCTGATATTTTGTACATTCATTTCTTACAAGATACTTGTCTTATAAAATGGAAACCTGATTTACTTTTTGTCACCTGCTGCTGAGGAGTGAAAACGATAACAGCAATACAAATTATGTATTATACTACCATTAAAGCTAGAGAGTTGGAAATTTGTACATTTATTTCAAACCAAATTTCCATTTTGTAGTGTTAGGTCGGCTTCAATTATATTGAGCTATTTCATTGATTTGTTCACGAAAATCGTCAATATCTCGAAAACAAGATAATTTTCGTAAATTCTCAATCCATCTTTAGGAGACACCATCTTTGCCAGTTACAAGCTATGCAACAATAAAATGCATATGCCCCTGGTTGCTCTCCCCTATAAATCGAATTTTGACTTGTGTCGGGTAAAAAATATATGTTTTTTATTGCAAAAAAAAACACTTTATTATGTCGCCTTCGATTATATTGCAATGATTACATAGACAAATTCTAAATTAGGACGTAGAGTGCTTTTTATCACAAACCACGCGAACCAAGTCGCGGGTATCAGCTAGTGTTAAATATAACAACAATTTTAATTATTAACGAAAACAAAAGTATAAAGTCGAACTTTGTTTATTTCAATTTAGAATAAAATAATTTTACATTCGATTCGAGAATAAAAATGAGATTAATGTATATTCATATCATAGCTCTAACAAAGTCAATATCGTATCATTTGAAAAATGTCTATACTTAAATATCTTAATTGAAGTTTTTTTTTTATTGCACAGTATAAATATATATAGTAAACGTTTGTGTTTCATTTATATTTATATTTGAATGTAATAAGCATTATTTACGAGTCTGTAACGTCAGTTTATAATATAATGCCGTAAATAAAAAATTTAAGAAATTTGGTAGATTAGCTGGTATAATAGTATATCGCTGATGGAGGGAACAGCTGTTCGAGATTACCTTCAAGCTTTCATGTGTTGGCAAAGTGGAAGGATTTGATACACATTTAGGATGAATGACTTGTAAAAGTTGAATACAGTATTTTCTGCTGTAACATTAGTAAATAATAAATTCATTGAAAATATTTATTTTCCTCATACAAAAGTAAGGATTGAAACTTACAACTAAATTTGCAAATACAATTATTTACTTTCCTTAAATAAGTGGAAAGTTAATTATGCAATATACGTTTAGGAAAATAGATAAATACATTATTTAAATATGATAATGTACTAAAAATTATTTAATAAAAGCTCTTGTGTCTCTTTTTTATTTTTTGAGGAAACTTAGTTATTTCGCTGTCTTTATATTAATTGTAAGATATTTTATTTCTAATTTAAAATGTAAATATCTCTCAAATGAAGTCACAGATCTTTTACATAAAATATGTAAATACAAATATGTTATTATTAGGCTATAGAGCAAGATTATAATATTTCTATTTGAGAAAATTTCATTTAAATTTTAATAAAAATAAAGAGCATAAATTTAAAATTTACAGTATTTATAAAATTTAAATACTTTTCAAAATTATTTTAAATCGTGGTACGATTTCTGTAAATATTATATCTTGTCTATGGTGTACATGAACCGCCAAAAAATGCACATGCAAAGCAATATCTCGGTTTGTAGGAAGGTGAACCAATGGAAAGCAATTGATTAAAAGTATTAATAGCGTGTTCTATAACTCATTTTGAATTGATAAAGTGTTCCAATACAGTATAGTCCATATCTCAAAAATTAAATGTATATGTGTGCATCCCAATGTGTAGAATATAATTATTTCCCTCCTTAAAATAGGCCTACTACTAAAATGTCTCTTTTTCTTTAATGTTTACATGATGTATACTAAAAGTTATGGGAAATCAAATTTCACTGGCGTAATTCAGTATTAAGTATACCCAACACAAAAAAATCTTTATGAAACAAAATTCGCTAACTGATCATTTAAAATAATATGTAGGTAGATCATTAGGTACAAAATTTAAAAACAAAAACATATTAATTATCATTAGGGATTTCTTAGTAAGAAACATATTAATCTATATATATAAAATTCAATGTATGTCCGTTTGTCTGTTTGTACGTTTGTATGTTTGTCCTTTATGCGTTACCAAACCGTCCATCCGATTGCTTTGAAATTTTGCATAGTAACACAGGTTAACCCTGGGAAGGTTTTAGGCCATTTACCGAAGTCCTAGGACATTAGGGCTACGCCCCAGTGGCCCTCAAAGTTTCAACTTATGGAAGGTCAATATTAAGGAAGAAGAAGAAATATTTCTTTTGATTTTATCAGGGGCACAAAAAACAGCTGTTCGTATGAAAAACTTAAAACAGCTTATTTTGATCAACAGCTGATTTTGATCAACAACTGATTTGGATAAAAAAATGAATATAATTTTAGGTTAGGTAAATCAAGCAATGATCAGAATCCCATTATAATTTACATCGGCCCTCAGGGATACGAAATACAGGCTTTCAAAGTTTCAAATTAAGCAATAGCAAAGCATTACCGGGTCAGCTAGTGATATATAAATCTTGACTTGCCTAACAGAAACTAGCAGATTTCAATTTGTTAGTCTACTTGCTCCAGTACACTAAAATACCCATCTCATTATACAGAGTGCCCCATAAGTAAAGAGCCAAACTTTGGGGAATGGATCAATAGCTTAACATAAGAAAAATGTTTATATAAACATATGCCCGAAAACCCTTCGTTTTCCAGATATCCACCATTTTGTTATTTTTTACAAAATAATTTATATCTAGATATCTGTTTGATTGATTTAGTTCAAACTTGGCATGAAGTTTAACCTAACAATGATCTATCTCGAGAAAAATAATCGATTCTATAGAATTATGCTATTTAAAATGGCAGCTGTTTAAATTTTTCAAACCTAAACTACTCTAAAACCGTATATTTTAACAATAATTGTCAAGACACCTTTTTTGTAGCTCTTTTGATTCAATATCGGGGATGGTTTAATTTTCAAAACAATCAAATAAAAGATGTTTGTTCAAGCTTGCATTCTATACCAACACAGTAAATACTACAATATTGTATGTGCATTTGCTTATCTTTAGCTTAACTAATATCCTGCATCTGATTGTTTTGACAGTTACACCATCCGGTAGGGAATAAAATGGCTACACAAAAAGTGTCTTGACATTTTGTGTTATAATAGATGGTTTTTGAGTAATTTAGGTTTGAAATTTTGAAACATCCGGTATTTTGAAACTCGCGATTGGATAGAATATTTTTTTTTAGATAAAGCATTGTTTCCTTTATCTTCATGACCAGTTTGAACTCAATCAGTGAAACCGTTCTCTAGATATAAATTATTTTGTAAAAAAGAATTTAGGATTTCTTAGAAGCGAAGTGTTTTCGATCCAATGCTTAGTAAACTTTTATCTTATTATTAGCTATAGAACCATTTTCAGAAGTTTAGCTGTTTACTTATGGGACACCCTATATAAGTAGTCAACAGGTATATTAAACTCTAATAATACAAAACACAATCGATTTAACGAAGGCGTTATACATTCATAAATGAAACCATTCATATATTCATGAACATTACGTGAATCTAACGCTTTAGCAGTGTGAAAAGGCACGCCCGGTGTTCTCTGCAAGTTTTTTCCAGGATAAAATACGCATGACTAACAAGAACTTTCAACCGCGACGCCACGTTTCATTGCTCAGTTCTTGGTAAGCAAGCGCAGCTGCCATCAAGTTGTACCTTTGTTCTTTAGCTATTGTGTTTGCCCATATCATTTCAAGACGAAATGTGTATTGCATGGATGAACAGATGCAGTTGCCTAGATCTTATTCCTTTAAAATGTTAAATATTTGGAACAAAGTAAATGACAAAAATTGTTATTTTTCATAAAACATTTAAATTTACTGGTACATATAACTTATTTGATTCCCTCAACCTTTATATAATTCTTCTGTACGTGTGTATGTCACTGAACTCCTAAACGGCTGGACCAATTTTGATGAAATTTAGTGTGTGTGTTTGAGTGGGTCCCTGGATGGTTTAGATTCACAATTGGAAGGGGTTGAAATGGGGTTGCTACCCCTATAGAATTAATATGAATTAAACTCACTTCCTACAATCTATAGAGCTAAAATTATGTAATATGTGATAATATTTTGAAGGGATACTCAAAACTATTTGTAATTGGATTACCAAAGTCAAAGCTATGAAATGGAACAACTGCCCTAAACATTGAAAAAATACCACTTATGTTTTCTATATTTTGAAAAACTACTCAACTAATTTTACTAAAATTTCATAATTTACACATATTAGTATCAGGATTTTTTAGACAATATCATCACTAGAAACAAAACTATTTGATGGGGTAGCTACCCCATAAACAGTAAAAATAAATGCACTAAATTTCTACAAAGTATAGATCTAAAATTATTTTATATTATTCTTAATTGAAAAAAAAAAACATTTGGAATTCGATTACTTAAGTCAAAGGGGTGAAATGGGATAACCACCCTTAAAATTAAATCAAGCAATAGTGAAACATTGGCAGGTTTACTAGTTTACTGTAAAAAATGTAATATTGTTATTTAATAAGAAAACTTACGTAAATAAATGCACTTATTCGTAATCTATTGACAATTATACAGAAAAGCCAAAATCAACATCATAAATTATTATTTACATAAAAGTTTAAAATATCATTGTAAGGACACATTCATATGTGTTTTTCTATCTGTTTAAATCTGCTTCAAATAAGCTAGCAATAGAATAATCTAAAGCATTGATTTCATACTCAATACAAAACACAAAGGACACTCTAAAACTGTTGATGACGTAAATATATTTTATAAACTCTTAATTTTATGTTAAACATATACAGAGTGTTCATAAAGTCCCTTAAATCTCCCCACCTTTCATTATTTTTGTTACTGAAAATAAGTTAACAAAACTTATATATATCTTGTGTTGCATAACAGGACAATTTTTTAGACATATCTGACCCTCTATGATTTTGGAAGGTTGTGGGGGGGGGTAGCAATTTAAATGTAAATGTAGGTCATGTAATACACCATTGGAAAGCTTATTTATAGATAAACAGAATGGCGGAACCTAGAGCTTAGTAGGCCCTATCTCGCTTCGTTTCAAAGTAAAATTTATAAAGTGGAAAGTGATATTTTTTTAATAACATCAAAGCAGGTTATTAATTTGTTAATATTAAGAATAAGTAAGTTGTAGGTTGAGGGTAAATGTACGCATTAAAAAAATATAAACAGAAATAAATATGGTAAGGTACCGGTAATTTATCTGAGTTTCTATGTGTACGTGAACAACTTTGGAGAAAATGTAAATTAAACTGGGAATACAACCCTTGACCTTCCCTCCTGACTTTCTCTACTGTATACGTAACTGATAAGCACCACTTTTCATGTACTGATAGGATAGCAATGCTTCACTCATCTTGTTCCTGATATTTGTTGTAATAGCACCCAGTTTTGCATTTTTACAAATGAATGTAAGATTGAAATGATTTATTATACGAACAAGCTTTAAGACATCTTTTACGTGCAATATATTTATTCAATGAATCATCATATCATTATACAGAACTTTGATAGTCCATTACTTTGAAACGAAGTAAGATATTAAGCTCATTCTGTTTCTCTTTTAATAAGCTTTTTAATGGTGTATTACATGATCTACCTTTACATTTGAAATTGTTAAACAAAACTTACCCCCTCAAGCTCCCCAAAATCATACAGTTTCAGATATGTCAAAAACAAAATTCCTGTTATGCAAAACAAGATATATATATACAAAACAGTTATGTTTTACTTACTTTCATATACTTTATGAACACTCTGTATTCAGGATGGGTGAAAAGTCTGCGAACAGCTTAATATTTCGTAAAGCTGAAAATAAAGCTTTCTTACTTGTTTGTTTATTGTAATCCTCTGTGTTATTTATTATTATTATTTTTATGTTCAATATTTTTAAAACGTATGTACATTAAATTAATACATTATGATTAATTTGATTGGTTGATAACATTAAATATTACAATTTGATAGGTAAGAAGTGTAATGTACTGTATTTCATTTTTACAATAAATGATACAATTCAATGTAAATGAATGCAAATATCTTCAGAACGGTTTGATATATGGATGTGCGGTTTTCACCATTGATTCCGTCTTAAAATTCTGCATTGAAATGATGTATCACATGACCACTTTCCTAGTAAAAAAATCATTCAAAATGGTGGAACAAATTTTTTACTTCTTAATAAATTCTATTTTGCATAAAGTAGGTTCCTCAATCACATCTACCTTCAAATTTTCTTGTACACAAAATATTAAGCCGTTAATAGACTTTTCACCCAAACTGTATAATGAATTAACAACTCATAATCATTATTCAAAGCAAATTCTCATGCAAATTCGACTAAAGTCCCACATACCACAGCGTCTAGTGGCGGAAATTGTATTGCAATGGTTTTGATGAAATTGTATTACATGGTTTGCCTGAACGTATTTAACTTGAAGTGGGAGTAGCGTAGAGCACAAGTAAACCGCACTTTAGTAACTAGGCAATAACTATTTCTGGCTAGAGCCCGGACGACTTCAGGGATCTGTCTTTCGGCCGTTTTTGTTTGATAATATGTGTAAATGTCTTATAATGTAACATTCTTTGTTCTAACCAATAACTTTCTTCGCGTCAAAAAATAAAGTTTACATTTATGACTAAGACTTGTAATAATCGTAGATAATTATGTAGTCTATGTATTCAAACACGAAGACAAATTAAAGTGACTTAGAAGATAATCAAAATAAATTTATTATTTTAAACATATTGTATAATAGAATAAACTTTGAACACAAAATCTCACAACAAATATGTTTGTTAAGTCAAACGCATTTCAACGACAAAGTTGTCTTCTTCAATGATACACGAGCTACAATAGTCAAACGATACCTATAGAGAGTTATAGTTTACTATTGTAGCTCTTGCATTACTGAAGATGGCGACTTTGTCGATGAAACGCGTTTGAGATAATAAACGTATTCGTTGTGAGATTTTTTGTTTAAAGTTTATTCTATCAAGTAGACTGCACCTTCTCACAAGTCAAGCTTAATATTTATTTATAATATATAGGAAACATAATTAATTATTTTCTCCTTTTATCTAATCGGTGAATTTAAGCCTAATCCCACAACAAGGATTATAAAGAATCTGTTTACTAAACTACACCAGTAATTGTTTTCTTAATTGGCAGTAATGGTTAAACACAAACAAATATAGCACTTTTCTGCTTTACAAAAATGTGTTTTAGTATGAATATATAGATTGTATCTAGAAACAATGCCTGAAAAAGCACTTCTTAAAACTAATGAATTATTTAAACATTGAAATATGAATGATCTCCATTTATACTGAAAGAATAAAACACATTGGTTTTTCTCCTAATCTGTAAAGTACAAGGAAGTAAAAACATATTTTTCATCTCTATTTTACTATGCATCTCGTGTAATTTATCTTCATGCCAGAAGCAACACATCAGCTCATATAATATTTTACGACGCCATTAATAATAATTACCATCCATTGCCATAACTTTGAATGCAAGAAAAACTAGGTATATTACTGTATGGGTAAAATAATGTTACGTCATTAAGTTTATAGCGTGCACTAGACAAAACATGAAATAAAGTATGACGTGTAGTCTTGATGATCATTTAAAGGCTAAAAGTTACAAGGTAAGAAAAATATGTCGTTTTGTATTAAACTTAGGAAACATAAGCGATTAAATCCAATCATGCGTTCCAAAATATCGACTGTTATAAGATTTCAAACCTAAATTACTCAAAAACCAAACTTTAAAAAAAAATATTTCAAGACACCTTTTTTGTAGCCTTTTTTATTCCTCATCGCATAGTATGGCTGTCAATACAATTGGATTAAGGATAATTTTGTTTTCTTGAGATATATAATTGTTAGGTTAAACTTAAACAAAAGTTTGAACTCAATCAGTCAACAATTTTCTAGATATAAATTATTTCGTACAAAAGACAAAATGCGGATATCTGAAAATAATACGTTTTCAGGACTATGTTTATAAGAACGTTTTTCTTACTTTTAGTTACAGAAATTTAAAGAAAGCTTCCGAGAGATTGCCACATAATTTTGAATCACTCTGTATTTGATTCAAGTATTTATAGTGAAAACATTGTTACAATACATAATTATTGGAAAATCTTCAAATATATTTAATAATTTCATATTTTATACCAAAAGTAGAGCTTCAGTTTGAGTGTGTGGAGAAAGTGGATTTAGGAAGCTTAAATGGAAAATAAGTCAAGTTGTCCAAGCTATTATTTATCCCAATGTGTATACTTGAGTTTCTACATTAGGAGGTTGACTTCTGCAGCTTTATCAATTTTAAATATGATAATTTAATTATATACGTACTTCAGACTTTTAATAAATAGCAGAATATATTTGTATATATAATTTAATAATGTGTAGTTACCATAGTGTTTAAATTTAAATAAACAACTTTCTTTTAGGGTTTTAGGTAACTAATTAACGAACTGAAATGTATTTTTTCCTTAGTTTTTTTTTTTTTTTTTTTTTTCCATGCCACTTTGGGCCTTTCGGCTAACGAGCATGTTTTTTTGGGTTTTTTTTTTTAATATTTTATGGTCCCCCGCGGGGTTTGAACCCGGGACGTCTTGCTTATGAGGCAAGTACCATAGCCGTTGAGCTATGACAGAGGACTTTTTTTTTCCCCCTTAGTGCCTTATAAATAAAACGTGTAGCAGTGAGAGTGAATGCAATGGTGAATAGGAGAAAAATTGACTTTGTCTAAATTTTTATTGATTAATTTAAGGAAAAAGGTTTACAGAACCAAATTTCAATGTATAACAGCATACAATCTGAGATTGTATACAAGTTTACAATCAGTATTTTTTTATGTTTGAAGTAATTATTTATCATAATTCGTATATTTTTTTTTTTTGACATCGCTTTTCTATATAGCAAGACAAGTGAACTTCAACAAAGTGGTGTAGGATATAGCACCTAACATTTTCAGAAAATCCACGAATGTTTTTACTGTTTTAAAAGGTCGAAAAGGACTCGTCAGCTAAAAAAAATATTATTTTATTTCTTAATGAAGAATCTGACGATGTAACTACTAGCGATCTACATTATTATTACAGAATCGTGAACTGAATTTTAGGAAGAAACCAAAGATATGTGCAATGTTTGTATTTAAACATCTTTAGTATTAAATGAAATAACATACAAAAATATATTAATTAAATTGCAAGTGAAAAACATGGACCAAGACCGGGATTCGAACCCAGGAGCTTCAATCATTCCGTTGTAACGCTCTACCAACTGAGACATCCTGATCACACCAGATATTGGTCGATGTTATCTCACTTGTACGGATTAGTTTATTTGAACTGTATTGAATCTAAGTTCAAAAAAAAAATAAGTAACACCATTGTAAGCTGCAAAAAGAATTTAAGATTGTTTTCATAGTCGTGTATACGAGGTAATCAGTAAATGGTAGAGCGTTAACACCGAATAATAAAGGTCCTGGGTTCGATCCTGGTCTTGGCCAATGTTTTTCCATTTTTAATTTAATTAAAATAACCCTTACTGGGAACGAGTGTATGCAGAAAAATTATTACAAATAAAAGCTATAGGTATTTCATATAGTTAAGTTACATTATCTACAACCATTCTTTTAATGTTTAACTAAGAACATATTTTAAACTTGAGCTAAATAATAGAATTTTTAAGGAATTCAGATCACTTTAACAATAATCAAATTAAATATCTCAATATGTAGATCATAGGACTAGAACAACTGAAATAGAATTCTAGTTATTTTGGAAAACAATTATTTTTCTGAAGGATTCTTTTACGAATGAACTAAGTAAAACGTTTTATAAAAATTAAGTAGAGGCCACGATCAACTAAGTCGGTTACAGGAGATTGGGGTACAAAAATAGAAATTCGAAAATGCGCTAAATTCAAATGAACTAGTGGTAATGATTCGTTAATATTATTATGAACTAAATTATTAGATTTTTAAACGATTGTTAAAGTTTTTAATTATAAGAATAGGCCTTTATATGTAAGGTACTATTTCGTGAAAAAGGTGTTATCAAATTTTTATTTAAACTGAATACTTACGCAATTTAAGAAATGAATATATTTAAAATAATAGATTTTTAAATAATTTGTTCACAGTTCTATATAAATAAAAAGCAGTAACAATTGAATTTAAATTTATTTCTTAAACGTCTAAAAATCGCCATGAATATTACTTGAATATTTGTCTAGGAGTTTGTTGTACTGATCAATTCATTTAAAAAGAAAAACAAATCCAATCTAAATTTAAAACTCATTTACACAAAATAATATTTTTATAAAGAAATATTACGATTATAAACACTCCAAAATGAATTAAATTTTGATTATAAATATTTTCATATGTACAGTTATTTACAGAAACAAATCAATCATAACTGTGGTGATCGTTCATTCAAAATGCAACTGTATCGTAAAGTTAGCGTGGGAATTTGGATTAACTAAATCTCATCATTCAGATGGGGTTGAGTTTTGAACTTTTTATTTTCCAGCAATAACGGTAAGTGCTTTGCTACCATCCCCTTTAAATTGTATATCAAGGATTCGCTGTGTGCGTTACGACTGGTATAATTGATGCTGCAGGCCAACCAGTAGGGATCAAGGTTTTAGATATTCCACCAACTTATTTGCATCTCCGCGAAGAGCAAAGTTACTGCTTAGTGCAAGTAAATAAAAAACCACAGTATAATATTTTTAAATATATGAACATTCACTATATTTTTAAGAAGGCTGCAACTTCAATAATGTTTAAACTTTATTGCCGAATAATCATGTTAATTTTACAATTTAAGTCAAGTTTTTTTTAAATTTGCACAGGGTTGTTAAACATTAGATGGAAATCTCTAAAGATCTGAAACTGTAAATCAAAATAAGCAAAAAAAGGAGTAATAAACATAAAGTCTGGGAACCTTAGTTTTCCATCTGCTGGAAATGTATGATTTTTGGAAATAAAGGATACATTTATAAATTATTATCATTTTCTTTGTAAATTAGGTTTAAGAATTTTTTGTAGATTTTACCACTAAGAGTTAAACCTTTAACGATAAAACTTAGCAGTTTCTGTTGCTACGTATGACCAAGGAACTACCTATAATGATTATAATGTAAAACATGTCTGTACTGGGAGAATTTCTTATGTAAATGGAAGCTCCAAGCATTTTTGTTCGTGTAAATACTTAATCAATCCTCTATCGTTACGTATCTACAAATATAAATAAATGGGTGCGTCAGTCTGTGATTTCAAAATATAAGATTTTTGTTAAGCTCATATGGTTATTCACACATTACCAAAACCTGAAAACACATTTATACATTTTATGTCTGTCTGTCTGTTTGTTTAGCCGGGCTCATCTCCGGATTGGCTGAACCGATTTTTACGAAACTTTCATTAACATGTAGAGGACTATTCAGAGCATATTTTAGGCTACTTTTCATTCTAAAAATATATAAAATTCCTGTTACACAATTTAAAACATTGTGGACAAGTACTGGGGATATTGCGTGTCTATTTCGATCTTTGTCTTAAATTATGTACAGGTCATGTACCCCCTCCCCCAACTTAAATGTATGTACCTCTGTCCTAATCAATCATCATTTCCATAAAAATTCATATTAAAAAATTTAA
>JAGFPH010014230.1:6708-24169 GCA_018207615.1 Philaenus spumarius | reverse complement strand
GAAGATAGGGAGAAAATAAAATTCATAAGACGCCATCTAAAGGGATACGCGCTCGAATGGTTCAATATAACAGATCGCGAAGAGATGAAGTATGCCGAGTTTAGGGAGGCGTTTTTGAGTAATTACTGGTCGCTCCAAAAACAAAAAGCGGTCAGGAATTATATAGAAAATAATAGGTATGTAGAAAGGGGAAACGCTAGCAGAACCGAATATTTCTGTATGGTAGTAAACAAAGCGCGAGATTTAGAACCCCCCCTACCTGAAAGTTTCCTTGTATTCACGGTGATGCAACATTTCAGCGAGCAAATAAGACTAGCCAGCATAGGTAAACCTAGCGAAACCATTCAAGACGCGATAGAGTTCTTAAATAATGTAGACATGATAGAGGAAAATCGGCGAAGTAGACCCCAGGACGCTCAGGAAACGGAAAACAGGCATAATTTCACACCTCGGAATAACCCACCAATCCACAGATCCTATGCTCAAAACCCAAGTAACTCTAATCACCCAAACTCCAATAAACCACGTCCTTCCAACTCAAATCCTAACCAGAAGCCGAAAAACTAAGAAATGAGGTTCTGGCAAAGGATGGATTTTTTCGGAATGACAGGGCCGATGAAAAAACAAAAAAACAAAGAAATAATATTAAAAAAGTAAATACGCGTGTAAACACCGAAAATTTAGGAAATAAAAAAGTTACTCCTTGTAGTAGAATCGAACCTGAAGTAGGCGAAAAAATCGGCGAAAAGGAGCGCGAACGTCAGCCTAAGCAGTTAGGTAGTTTAAATGTAAATATTAGGGAAGACTTGTTAGATAATAGAGATGAACCAGTTATAGAGGAAAAACCGTTAGAAGAAATACCCGCGATTCCAGTAGAACTTGGAACGAATGCTAGTTACATGGAAATTGACACCGGAGCCGAAGTAAGCGTTATCCAGCAAGATTACCTCAAGCAATTGAAGGCGGAAGATGTCAAAATCTTAGAATTACCGGTAGCGTGTTTGGAGATAATTGGTGCATTAAAAGGGAAGGTGCAAAAAATCAGCAAGCAAGTCCTAATCGAAGTTAAACTGGTTGACAAAAGCGTAGATTTACAATTTTTGGTAGTAAAAGGTCTAAAATCTAGGATAATTATGGGATGTGACCTTTTATATAGTTTACAGGCAAAAATAAACATGCAAGAAAAATTTGCAATGTTCAAAATAGGTCAGGAAAATGTTAAAATCCCGTTTATTGATAAAAAAGTTGCAATAACACGGTTAAAAGGAAAATGTTTTAATATTAATTCCCGATACTATAAAACCAATAAAAAGAGCAATTTAATTAAATCGGAGGTAATTAAATCCGACGAAATCGAGGCAACGAATACTACACTCAAAACAAATAAAGTAAATATTAATCAAAATAGCATGAACGAGTTAGTAAACAAAGCTGAAATTGTTAATGGACCGGAAGTAGGTGAGACAGGCATTAATGATGTAATGGAAGGGAAGTGCGGCAGCAGTCAAGACAGGAAGCCTGAGACAACAGCTAGGAAAAACAATAAGGTTAGGATACAAAACGAAGGGAGGTTGAATAAGATGATATCGAGGGAGGTGTCAGTTCAACGAAGGAAGGGGCAGAAAGCCAAACAAAATATCGTACCGAAGATGCTATCAAAAGAAGCCAAGGACGAGATTCCGCGTGATAGGGCATTAAAAAGGATTAATGTTCCAATTAATGTTAGGTATAATGGTGAAAAGATTCCAATTACCAACAAAGCGTCGCGGCGCAACCAATGTATCCATAACTGTGTATATTCTAGTAAACGTTGTAATCCAAATAAGGCAAAGTCGAGCACTACACTACACTGCAATTTTTCCGACCACTCGATGAGTAATAAAAATAATAAAAAATATAAAAACAATAAACCAACTCATAAACAATTAATATCTGTAGGAGGAGCAGAAACACGTAACCAAAATCTACCGTTGAATATGCGTGGAAAAATATCGAAAGTTAGATTTAAAAACACTACTACTTCTGATGTAAATAAGACCAAATTAAGTAGGAAACACGTTAGGTACAAAGAGAAAGTAGACCTAATGGAAAATCAGCTGTGCGAACTTAGACAAGGAGGGGAGACGGTAACCCGAGCAAAAGGGCATGTAGCGGTTCCAAAGAAGACATGCAATAAGATAACTTTAACAAAGGAGTATAGTCATGGTACTATACTAACGGAACAGCAAGAAGGCCTACTGCAGAAATTAATAGAAAAATATAATACAGTTTTTTCTGAATTGCCGGGACTTTGTAAAAATTACGTTCATGAGTTAAAGGTTAATGCAACAGACACCTTTGTGAATCGTAATTACCCAATTCCCATAAATAACGAAAACAGCGTAGGACAGGAAGACCAACGGAGAGTGCGAATCCAACAAATAAGGATGAATCCAGGTTTTACACAATTATTGCAGGATTGGAGAAACAGACAGATGGCAAACCCTGAATGCTTAGAAATAATACAGGATATTGTAAATAAAGTAGATTATAGAATTGAAAATAATGTATTATGTAAATTTGTAAATGGAATATTGAAAATTGTAGTACCAGAGAACACGGTAAAAGAATTTATAAAACACGTGCACGAAACGTACGGTCACGCAGGAAGAAATAAGATATATAATATGATTAAAAGTAGGTGGCATTTTAAATATATGAACAATCGAATTATGGAAGAGATTAGAAAGTGCGACATTTGTCAAAGAGCGAAATACCCAAATCAATATTTAATAGGTCAAAGTAGGCCAATCATAACAAATAATATAGGCCGAGTCGTGGCGATTGATTTCTTAGGACCACTACCAAGAGGTTTAGGAAATGTACAACATATATTAGTGGTAGTGGATATTTTCTCTAAATATGTAAAACTTTACACAGTAAGAAATCCTACGACCGAAAATAGTATAGATAAAATGAGGCAGTACTTTGCAGAAGTTGGTAAACCCGAAAGTATCCTAACAGATTATGGCAAGGCGTTTACTTCAGGGAATTGGAAGGAGTGGATCCAGGAAGAAAGAGTTCGGCATGTACTAATCCCTATAAGACATCCACAAGTAAATCTGGCGGAGAGGGTGAACCGAGAAATTGTGCGAATGCTTAGAACATATTGCTACAACCGACAGGCAAATTGGAAACAATACCTAGAATATATACAGGATGTTCTAAACACAACGCCGCACGACACCACAGGATACACCCCTCAGGAAATACAGTTTGGCCAGGAGGCGAGGTACGTGTGGGATGAAGTCTTCCCGAGGGAACAACAAAATCCAAGAGAAGAAACGGTGCGCGAAAAACACCAGAAGTGCCAGGCCAGGATCATAAGGGCCGGAAACCAACGAGCTGCTAAACAAAACCATGGTCGCAGATTTACAAACTTCAATGTAGGGGATTTAGTGTTAGTAACACAGAACACTAGCATTATGGCGAGTAAATTTAAAGGCGAGACCAGAAAACTGTTTCTTTTATACACAGGACCTTTCCGAATAAATGAAAGAGTAGGAAATAAAACCTATATTGTAGAAGACCGGGTTACAGGAAGAATAAAGGGAAAATACGATGTTCGAGATCTCAAACCATATATTCAATAAGTAAAGTTGTCATCCAAAAATAAATTAACACTGTAAATATTATTGTATTGAAGGAAAGGTAGGCCTAATGCATAAAGTGATTAGCCATACTGGGGAATCCCAAATGTAAATATTTTGATTGAATGTAAACACAAGCGGTGCGATGAGATTGTAAAGGGCAGAGAACAAATTAGCCAGGAGGGGATGGTTGAAAACAGCTGAGCGGAAACAAGATCAAGGTCAGGCAGTGGGGAGAGAGAACAGTACGCTGCAATGAATGAAGTAGGCCTAAATAAACAACTCGACTCATTGATAGATACAGTGTAAGGCCTAAGCACTTTTCGGTTACACGCAAAGGCATTGATTGTTGTTTTAAAGTAAATTGTACATACAGATCCAGGAATAAAACGTTTGAATGCAATCTACAGACAAGTCAGGAGCCTGGAATGTCCTAATACACGAGTAAGGGGTGTATAGGGGTTGCATATTACTTGGAAAAAGGGTAATTATGCGTAAAATTAGTTAGGAGAATCTAAGTAGTTAAGATTCTGGAAGGAAGAAAGTAAGCTAAAACCTAGGAATCATTTAAGGAAAGGAAACTGAAATGGAAAATTATAAAGGAGGATACTAGGGAAAAGCAAAGGAAAACTATTTAGTACACTTAAAAAGAAAAAAAAAAAAGAAAAAAAAAAAAACTCTCAATTATTATAGTTGAAGCCACTTAGGCAAATAAATAAAAATTTGTCAAAACATAAAGGGTAAACTAATGTAAAACGTATAAAACGCGGATTATAAAAATTCGGGAAGTATGAATGCGGGGAAATAACAGTAGTATAAAAACGTAACCCAGTAAAATATTGTTAGTTTGTTATCAGGCAAATTAAAATGTGTCCCTGTATTTATATAAGTAGTGTACAATATAAACATGTGTTTTCAGTGGAAATAAACTCATCCAGTGAGCATTTCAAAAGGAAATGTATACCATGGTATATTATGTAAATGTAATTTCAGATTATGGAGAATAAGAAGAACAATGAAAAGTATAGTATGAAATGTATAAAAATATTATGAATGTGTGATATGTAAATTGTTAGATTAGGAAGGCAGAACTAGATATAAGAATGTAATAAGATAGGAGGAAAATGAAAAAGGAATGTTATTATATGTAAAAGGTTTCAATATCTTGGGTTTTTGGCGGAGCCGATCAAACCAGATATCTTAAGAGGGGTAGCTTACAACGGACAAAACTCGTTGTAGGTCTTGAGTTTAAATTTGCAGTTAATTTTGTAAGTTTGAATAATATGGACTTGCCGGGAGTTAAAGCCAAATGTAGGTCACGAGATCAGCATGTATACGCGGGCGGTCTGTTATCGGGTAGAATTAAACTTTTGGACCCTGCCTGTCTGAAAAGGATTGGGAACTTATAAAAATTACTTAAAAGATTCCTACGGGAAGCCAAAATCCAAGATTTGAATAAAAAATAAAAATCTTCGGGAAATGCATTGCGCTAACGGCGGGTGTATTTACTGCAAGATTAGATATTAAAAAAATCATAAAGTTACGTAAGATACGAGCTTTCAAAGAATGAGAAAATTTTCAAAATTCCTCTAATTTAAAAAAGAAAAGGTTTTTTAGGCTTTTCTTAAAAAGGCCTAAAATAAAGGTGAAATAAGTTTTAGCGAAATTTTGTCATATAAAAAAGTTAATGGTAATTTATAAAGTTTAAAGGATAAAAAAGTAGGTTAAAAATAAAGTTTTTTAAATTCTAACTAAAACAAGTTTTAATATTGATAAATGTAATTCATAATGTAAAAGAAAAACTAGAAAATTTATAAAAGGAAAAAGGTGATAGATTTTGCACCTTTACAGCTAATTAAAAATTTAAACTCAAACTTTTAACAATTCAAAATAGTAAATAGTATGCAAATGAAGTAGTTATGTAAAAATAATCCAGTATTTGAAATATGTTTCGGGAGTAAAGTAAAACCCTAGTTTGTGAAAAATCGTTGAAGTCCCTAACCTCACAGCAAGACAACCAGAAGCAGAAATGAGATGAAAATCCGGCTAGTAAATGAAAACTAATGGACAAGAGAAGTGGAAAAAGAAAAACCGAAAGAAGTGTAAAATTAAGACTTTTCCGGGAAAATTCGCCGCGGAAAAACGCGCGCGGGTCGTGTACGCGAACCAGGAGTCGTACGAACGTCACTCGAGTTCGTGTGGAAAGGTAACAACGAGCTGAGGAAAATGAGGTCAGTTTCAGGAAAATCGGATAAACCCTGGAAGAGTTATATGGAAAAAGGATTTCCATAGCACAAAACTGAGGGAAGCCAGATAAGAACGCAAGACGGTAGAGGGGAGGTCCAAAGACAAGACTGATGGAAGGAGAACAGGGTGACCAGTTTACGAAAAGGGGCGTACTCAAAGAAACAATAGAAACTTAATTAAAATAAAGGCTAAATCATGTTACAAAATTATGAAAAAATTATAATAAAATTCAGGATGAAAAGTTACGTAGACTAGAAGTTTGAAATTGGCGAAAAAATGGATTTTAACGCATTATGGAAATACAGTGGTAGAAAGCTTAGGTTGGCAATGAAATAGTGCCGAAAAACCTTATATAAACGATTGCTCGGGGAAACTCGGGAGGATTATTACTTTTTCGACGTAACGCATCGCGCAGAAGATTATTATTTTTGCGATGTAATATAACGCATCGCGCAGAAGCTTATTACTTTTACGATGTAAGTTGACGCATCGAGAGCAGATACTTGTTTTTTATAAAATACTTTAGCGTGCTAGAAGCTGAGTATTTTCTTCGTTAAACTTTAAATTTTTATAACAAGTAAGAACAAACGGCATTGCGGTTATCATCTGGGATGCAGCAATAGACACCGCATTAACTCTACAAGAACTTCAGTGGCAACTTAGTCTATACAAGTTGGCCTAACTTGGGAATTTCTGGAAGAAAAACATAGCCTACAGGACAGCTGATACATGGAGTGATTCGTATAGCTTCCAGACAGGACTCCAGGACACCACCAGGCGGCCACTAGGACATGCAACTGTAGCTACGAGGGAATAGACGAACCGGGATTGCAGACACGGCATCAACACATCCATCTTTAAGAAGCCATCCATCATACATCCAGACAACCCTACAGGACTCCACTTCACCCACAAGACAACTCTATCAGCACGCAGAACATCTGTAGCTTGTCATCACTAGACAGCGTTCGCGGATTTCACCACAACGTCGCGACGCCTGGACAAGTGTGAAAAGGTCGGTAGAAGCGTAAAATACGTTAGTCCCCATTAAATTGCCTGAAGTAAATTCAAATAAATTTATTTTAAATACTGGGTTACTTAGGATGTTAGATTAAGAAATTTGTAGTTAATTAAAGAAATAAATTCATTAAATCGTAAATTCAAATTTTCATTAAAGTATAAATTAAATTCAATTGAGTAGTAAAATATTAAACTAAACTATAATAAATTAAGAGATTAGTTCTGCCTTATAGTTGTAAAAAGTTATTATTTTATTTGAGAAGAAAGTTATTATTTGGTTTTATTTGGAAAATATTAAATACAAGAATTTTGTTTTATGTTTAAAATTAGAAAAAGGAAATTATTAAAATTTTATTTTGTTTTATAAAAGGTTATTATTTACAAAAACACCTAGTATTCAAATATCCCAATAGTTTATGAATTTTAGATTAAGAATTGATAAAGTGAAATTTCATAAAATAATTGCAAGCACAAATAAGCAATTTACAAGGTTAGTTCCAGTGTACTCACTCTTCAGAGGTTTACAAAAAGTAAAATTATTAACTTGTGTTCTTACTGAGCTAAAATTAAAAATAAATTACTGGAAGTATAAAGTAAAGTTTTTTGTCAGAATAGTCAGTGAACTGAATATTCGACACATAGTTATTTCACCTAGGCCAAACAAAGTGAGATTGCCTATAAGACTTCCAGTAGGTGGAAATAACTTATTCTCCAACGAAGAATTCACAATTATTCAAAACAAAGGTTGTTCGTTGTAGAATTGGCGTCCCGAAACGTGGGACCCGAAATATTCTAAACCGAACAATTCCGCTAAAAAAGAATATTCGTTGTAAGGCCAATAAACTCTTCACTGATTACTGATTTAGAAATGTATATTAATGCAAGAAAAATACAATATAGCCTACTAGACAAATCCATACATAACTTAGGTATATTTAGCCTATATTTGTGTATAGCCTAGTCTACAAATTATTTCTAAAGCTTTTAAAGTTATCATAGTACCAAAGTCTAAATCTGACTAGACAATTTCAATTGAAACCTAACAAATCCAATCTCTAGGATTTAATATCCTTCAAACGTTAAAGATAATTTCCTATACTGATGCTATTAGTTTGAAACTAAATAACAGTCAAAAACAATCAAAATCAAATAAAGTAATTAGTTACCGGTAGCCTGAATAATTAACTAGTAGGCCTAAATAACTACACATCAAACAGCTTCATAAAGTAACTTCTGATTAATTGAGATTAAGGCATAATAATTTTCTTCTTACCTTTCGTGTATATCTTGAAAAGTTTTATAAATTCAATTAATCACCATTAATAATAGTTCTTAAATAACAATTAATTCAACAATTTGATTGTAAAAATGTTGCTTCTTTTTGTAATAGGGGTTCACACAACCTTTTAAATCCTCATAGTCCAATCTAGGAAATTGTGTTTCCTGTTTCATGAATCATGTAATAATTTCTTTTGACGACCTAATAAGTTACAAAATATTTTACTGAGTAATTCTTTTGTGCCAAAAATTCAAGAAATTCTTATCTAAATTTAGAAAATTTAATTTCTACGTTGTTTATTTTATGTATGATATATTATATAAAAAAGAAATATGAATATATACGTCTATTAAAAAGGCAACATACAATTAAAATCTATTTTTTTTTATCTGTTAAAATTATGTACTGTCGAACCAGTATTTTTTTTAAACCGTTGTCATTCTGTTAACAGTGCATTCAGATTATAAAATGTATTAATAAATGATACGAGCAAATTGTCTCTTACAATCTATGTAAGTATATTGTACTAAACCAGTATAGAGTATTATTATATAATATATTATTATAACGACAAGCATTTGTTTTTAACCTACAGCCTCTGGGTACAAAATTTGTTTCATAATGGTTGTTAAACTTTTTTTGTAATATTTTGTTTAAAAAATTATTGTCGGTATTATATTTTTCTCATTTGAACAAAAAAGACAAATCACGATTAAAACCAATAGATCTCAGCCAATCTAGGGTAAAATTCAATTAGAGTTTTATCTCTATGTCTCAGTCTCTGCTGAATAAAAATTGGATTAGTTGGGGAAATAATTATGACGGCCGTGGAAAAAATAAATTGACATTACAAAAAAAGACTAAATCTAGTTTTTGTGTTAGGTTAATGTGTTCATTTTTCAATTTTAACTTTAAATTAGTGGTATTATATAAATACAGAAACATATTATAGGCTAGTTTTAGAAGAAATATAGCCTAAGACTATTTGAATGTTTTATATAATTAAGTTCATTAAAAATAATTACGAATATTAAAAACTTGTCGGCTTTTAGGAGGTGAATTTGCTAGCCTATTTATAGCTCTTTTTAAGATTAGTTTAAATTATGAATTCACATCTCACTGTCATAAATTTGAATCAACTTTTCTTACATTGTACAATTTTAACCTTTTAAAACTCATAAATAATGCATTTGACAAATAATTTAATTCTGACCTATATGTTTATTTTAAAACCTAACCTGTTTCCAACCTTCCTTACAATAAAACATTATTTTTAAACATTCATTTATTTATGTACCAATACATAATTACACTAATTTATACTTACATCAGACATTCCAGCCATATTAATTACATTGACGGTAATAATTGTTTACAGTAGAGGCTCTGGCTGAATTACAGTATAGGCCTACGCCCTTTAACCAACAATTCCAACCAAAAAATATAAGTTGTGTAGATTTCTTGAGGTTAATAGTATTTTTGTAGACAACATTTCTAGAATTGTTGAAAATACCATGGCCGTTTTCTTAGTAAAATTATTAAAAACCTATTTTTCAACGTTTAAAAATATTTATATTTTTTTAATTCTATTTGTTTTTTTAAAAATAGTTCCTAATAATTTCAACAACCCACATAGACATCTCTTTCTATAACCACTTTGAACAGTAGCTATGTATTTTTCACTGAATAACTTAGGCTAAGTACAAATTAATATTAAAATGAATTTCCACTTTGTGTTTTTGATAAGTGAAAACACTTATCATACGCATAAATCTTTTTTAATGACACTTTCTAACAATCCAGTAAGACTTTGAAGATGTTATCAACTGAGGAAGGTTTAATATTAAAGTATGTCTGAAACGTTTTAGATTGAATTATCCAGAGAGTCCAAGGAAATTAATAATTTGATAAATACTTTCATTAATTGATAGTTTAGTTAGTGCCAATAATACTTATTTAAATATAGCAATATGACTTATTTTAGTTGAGACATAATTATGAAAACAATTTAATATTTATAGTTAAAACCTGAACTTTTTATATTAACTTAGGTAGGCTACCAATGTTGAACACTTTAGGCGAAAACTCTATTTTACAGTACTGATTAGCTTGTATCCATACTTGCTCATTCAGTTTTTGGATTTGGTTTTAGGCGATTTAAAAATTGCTATTAACAGTTGTTTTTCATTAACTTATTTGTTTATTTACAAACATCATTAAAGATGGAGACCTTGCTATTGGGACATGTTTGAAATAATCATATTATATAAGTTTAAACATTTTTGGACTTCTAGCCTCAAGGATTGTATAAGTATAATATTAAAATTTGTTTATTACCTTATACACTGATTAATGATAGTGAGATTATTGACAATACAAACTATATCTTATAATAGGCCTAATGACATATCTTATCTTATGCCTTTGCTATGACATATTGTCTCATGATTATTAAAATTTATTTATTGAATGGTTTTATTAATTATAATCTTTAATTCTACATTTAATGCTAGTCTACCAGATAAAACTAATAACCAATAACATAACTTATTTATTGCCGAATTATGAAGAAAGTAAAGTTCACTTTTCTCAATACAATATCCAAACCTTCTCAATGTAAAGTATAATTTCGCGAGCCTACTAGATTTATTGTAATCGACTAGATGTTGTGTCCAGCTTAACCTGTATTAATTTACTATATTATAAGACACCAACAGAAATGGAAGACTAAAAAATAGCCTGAAGTTCTGACTTATAGTCTTTAGTCACAGTATGATTACCTGTATTCAACATTTAACAGGAGAATGTAAACCAAGGTCCGTGGTCTGCAAAAATATCAGCCGAGGGCCGTAAAGTAAATTTACGCCGAACCTTTCCCAGGAAATCATTAATTTATGAAAATTATTGTTATGAGTAAACAAAACCAGACAATTTTGCGTACATCTGTTACTTTGTTCCTGTAAGTTTATAATCCACATTCTAATCATTATATAGGTTACATTGTTATATATTTTTAGTAGTTAAAATGCTATAGCCTAACTTATACATTTCTCGATTCCAAGATCAGATCCAACAACCCATGTAGGGTTACCATATGATCAACATTGGAAAAGAGGAAACTGGTGGGTAGATGAGATTCGATAGAAAAATTTGGGCATTTTAAATCAAAATATGATAAGAAAGTAATGTTTTTGGGACTATTTTAAAACGTAATTTAGAGGTCAGGACTCAAAAGGAAAGTTTTGATTTTTTAAAGCAAAATATGATAAGGGATGTTTTTTTTCTATTTTTAAACTTAATTTACTCATTTGTTATTTATATTTCTTTTAAAATTATACAAAACTAAGCAAGTAAAAAAAGGAGAAAATTAAAAAGTTTAATAAGATTTTTTTTATTAGGTGTAATATATCATTGTCACCTTATAAATAATTATTTTAGAAACATAAAATAACCAAATTTAAAACATAATAACACATAATCTACCAAATATTAGAGTTTAAAATCATCAATACATATAGAGTTCTATATTTACCAATACATCTAACATGAGCAGAGGTATATGCATTTGTGTCTTCTGGAAAATTTCTTAAGAACAACCAACGTGAACTCAGACAGCGAGTACGGGTTTCTCATGTTCGGTCGTTCAACAATATTCAAATGAAGGCACTTCCTCTGTTTATTAAAAATCTGTCAGGACTTGTTCACCCTTGAAATCCCAAGCCTAAGGCCGTAGCCTGGGATGGGGGGTTCAAAACCCCTCCGAAATCCCAAAATTTAGCAGTAAAAATTAATACCAGGTTTAAAAAGTGCAAGTTAAATTATAAAATCGACAACACAACAACAGAGGATCCAACAACATATTTTACATCATTATGCACTGCATGCATACTAATATTTAGATTTGCTTGATTAATCTACAACGTACAATACACATGGATGCAGTAGGTTACAGCCTTAAGGCCAGCACACACTGCAGAAGACGGTCAAAAAATCGCTTCCGTGCTTATCAAATGTGCCAATATACACCGAAATCCATCCGTGTGCATACGTTTTGGAATCGTTCCGGAGGCGATTTTTAAACGTCTGCTTGCATACGTTTAGTATCACGCATGCGCTAATTCAGTTTCTCAACTGTCCCACTAGAGGCTCTAGGGTTTGTTTATCAGCGAGGAGCTGTCTGCTTTGTGTAAAACACGTGGGTTGTGTTTCCTTGTACCATGTGTTACGTTTTTTATATTAGGAGGATAATTTACCCACCAGGATGATTCTGAAACCAACATGATTCTTCTGAACTAACTTTTCAATTTTAATATAAAATTGTTTCAATTCAATTATTATTTTATTTTAATCTGTTTATTTAGCAAGGGCGTACGCAGGATTTTTGTTAGGGGAGGGTTATAATCATTGAAATGATGATTATTTTTGATAACAAAAGTTACAAAATTACGTAATATGGTCTTAAATTGAACTTAAATCTCACAGTATACTGAAGACAAGCAGAGGAGAGAAAAGATGTGCATGCGTCCGTCTGCTGCAGTGTGAGTTGGAAAAAACATCCGCATGCTTACGTCCGTCTACTGCAGTGGGTGCTGTCCTTTACTCTCTTGTGAGCTTGATCTGATCTATTAACCCTGTAAATGGCAGACTGCCCTTTGGGGCGCTCTCTCGGGCGTAGAACAGAACAAGCTCGAACAATAGTGAGAATTTGCATATTCCATTGTTTAATACACTTAAAATCATCCAATCGCAATAAAACCGGCACCGTTGAAAATCTAATCAATTAAACTTTAATTTTTGTATTTAAAACGTTTTCGTAAAACGTATATTTACATAGGTAATCATCATTTTAAAATATGCAGATCGGGTTACAGCTGTTTCCGTGTGCGAATATGCATACAATTGTACTGTTATTTCCCACTTCTTACATGTCCCAAGACCATCTACAGAAGTATTTCTATCGAGATTATAAAAATGCCATTGGATTCGTTAAGATTTTATCTTTCTAATAGTGCCTTCTAATCAGATGTCACTATTTTACCCGATTTTTGACGATGATTTCGGTAAACCTTGCGATTGGACAGTTTTTCAACCAATGAAACAGCCTATTTGTCAACCGAGATAACGCCAACTATATCACATGTTTTGACAGATTTCTTTACACCATTTTGTAGAGAACAGTATAACCTTTCTAACGGTGGGAATTAAACTAGAATAAACCAGTTTTTTGTTTGTCCAGACAGCAGTGCAAAGTACATAATTAGGGAAGTCTGGTGAGACCGTCTAGCGCGTGGGTTCCCACGTTATTCATATGACCCTCCCTGCGACCGGCGACTTTTCATTACATTGATGTCATTTTGTTATTCAAATAAAGATAACTCAAACACTTTTGTGAACTATGTAAAGACAAGTATACCGTTCTTTTCTTTGATTTTTCCTCTACACTTTGTTATAATAATATTTCATTTCTGGGCAAAGCATATATTAGTAAATTACGTTTCAATCTAGGCTAGTTTTGTTAGCAGTCGTGTATTTGGAACATAAAAACAGTTTTTTTCAAAATAAGAAATTTGAAATTATTGATAAATGTTTTTATACAGTTCTATTTAGAACTAAATTACACAACCTTTTTATGCTTACGAAAAAAATTTAAAAAAATGTTTACTACTAGTTATTTAGGCCTAAAGTTGAACTTTTTCCTTTTGTTACTGAACATTTTTTGCTTTCTAAGGTAATAACTTTTACAATTTTAAAAGAAACTAATTTTTGGTGGCATATTTGAATTCTTTGAGTTTTTTCTACAAAAAAGCTATGAAACACTTTTGGATTGTGGTTGTTCATTTACTGTTTTTTTAGAATTTTAAAAAAACGCTTGCAAAACGCTAAAAACCGTCTTTTCAATTTTCGCTATAGCACTGCCATATATAGGGTTAAATAAGAAAACTATGAAGGTTCAACAAAAAATACTTTACTCTAACAAAACAAAATCATCCATCATCCTTACATCCTATAATATTTTACATGGGTAACTATATAAAATTTTTTTAAATAAGCATGGAAATCGGTGTTTAACACGTTCACTTCTACGCAAATTTTGTAATTCCTGTGCTAGGAGCTGACCTTTAATTTTTTATATTTATAGAATATGTGAGTAGAAATACTTTATTTTTTATTTTTGAACCTTTCTACGTAATAATCACTAATATTTTACAGCGGACGCACATGTGCATCCATAGCACAAAGGCTTAAAACTGGCGTCCGAAGCACACAATGCACTGTGTATTGAAAATTCTCCCAATACGGGGGTTGGCATGCGAAGCACGCAATGTATTGTGTATTGAAAATACTCCCAATATGGGGTTGGTATGCAATGCACGGTGCGTCGGACGCTTCTCATAGTGTTCAGTGTCAAGCTCACATGTGCGTCCTTAGCAGTGAACGTGTTAGAAGGGATTAAATTCAAATCCCCGGTCCTGACCTGACCCTCCCCCTGTAAATACCTATGGCCTTGCCTAAGCCCATGCCACTCGGAAGACTAGGTAATTGTGTAGAAGAATATCAAATAGATTTTTCATATTCTGAAAGTAAACATTAATCTGAGTATAAAAACACAATCTATTTCCGCGGCAGACACATTATGGAAATTACAAGAGAAAGAAAGCTCCAGGTTAAGTTCAGGCTATTTCCGCTATGTTTGCTCTAAAAATAAGAAACTAAACACTTTGCTGACACCTAAAAAGTAAATAATAATAATTGTCCACAATATATAAGACATAAAATGATAAGAAATTTGTATTTGTCGTAATTAAGGTGGAATAATTCAACCCCGCAGCTATACCGCTGATGTGAGTTGAGCGAATGTACAAAATTAGGTTTATATGTTTTAGGGGTTCAACCAACTATTGATCTACTCACAAAGGCACTGAACAGCTGCCTGTGTACGAAATACTTTGGTAGAATTTGTTTGCACCTAAGCCTCCAGCTTCGACTCACGCGCTCCTTCGTTCCTCTCACAGCGGAAAAACTCGCTTTGGGAGTTTACACCTCGACCTTGCGGCTTCGGGTTTAGACTGCTTTCCTTTGTTTGCAGCTTACAAACTCGGCTGTCGTCCTCCAAAAAGTCCCCCATGTGGATTTGAACGGGTAGTTAATGGTATTTTATGTTTCTATCGATTTTGAGGAACCAAGCTCAAATAAGGTATAAAGGTCGTATAAAAAAACAAAATGTGCAGAATAGTGTCCTACATTTAGTTTTTTTTTTTTAGATAAAACCCTAAAAAAGTTTCATTCCAGTACGAAAAATTTCAAAAAATAGTTACTTCCGGTCATTGAATTTCTTTTTGCTAACGAACTCGTCCAAGCGACTGAAGACATACAACGTGTGTACCAAATCGGACTTAAAATACGACCGTTACAGTGCGAACACATATATATATAAAATGTTTAATAACACCCCAAAACGAGTTATAGGCCCCCCCTCACTAAAAAAATATATGGGCGCGCATGGTGTCATTGCTAGCTAAATAACAGTTTTTCTGCAAAACTAAATCATTTCCTCATGTTGAAAAGGCACTAAGGAACTTAAGCACATGTTATCCGGGCATCAATGTTTGAGTTGTTTAACTTGTAATATAAACATACCCTTTCTTTCTATCATGTTTACAATCAAAATATTTACTAAATTGTTCTTTCAACTAATTTTGTAACTGTTTTAGGCCATTACAGCTTTCACCATTTGGCTTCAACATTAGGCCTACTAATTTTTAGTACAGGCAATATAAGAGTTTCATTGGAATTTAACACACCCAATTGACATGTTTTGTCCAGAGATTAGTCTTATTATAAACATTGTAGAAAGTCTATCAATTTACACCCTCGAGAAGGGGTTGAAAGGGCACTAAAAATGTGTTTATTTGCTAAAGCATGAAAACCGTTCACTTTTTAACATGTATTAAATGGGATGTTATAACTTAAGAAAATACCTTTTTTTAAGATCCCATATGACCTTGTAAGATCTTTAGATTCCGTGTAACGGAAAAGATAAGAAAAAAAAAACAAAAAATATTAAGTCATGCTACAAACTCGTTTTGGAGGGTGGAAATGGTTCTACAATGTGTTTGATCAAAGAACCCCAGTACAAAAGATCTCCCTGGATGTATTAATTATTCTAACAATCAGCTTATTTTTTGTAATATTACCCTTACTATTGGAACGTTGTTCATAGAAGTGTAAAACAGGGGCCCCCTAAACATTGTCCTGTGGAACACCAGAATTAATATTCAGGATAAAAGAGTTTTCCCTTTTAGGGCCAACCATAGGATTACAGCTTATTGATCGATACAATCGTCTTTTTTCACTTGAGCAAGTCCTTGTTAGGATTCCATGCACAAATTTCATTCCTTCACCTCTTCTTACCAGTGACATATTACTTTTATTCATTTGAAATACCAATCATATTTTTGGTGGTAAGTTTAAGACAAGGATCGTCCTGTTTTAAAGGAGATATTTCATAATTTTTCCGTTTTAAATATAGTCAAAAGAGCTCTCAGTTTTTAAAATAACAACAAAAAAACATTGTTTTTAGTATATGTTTCTTGTTATAGCTAAATAGCCACCACACTGGAGTCCAAGATGATGCCAGAGTCCAGATACTTCCCGCCACCTTCATTTTCTCTAGGAATGAATCAATACGAAAGTAATCTGGATTTCTTCCACCAAAGACAGCATCTGATTAAAGTTGAGCCCGAAGTAAGCAGTAGAAGATCAACTTCCAAACCTACAGTAGGCCACTTATTTTTGTTTCTAGCTTTATTATAACTTTAACAAAATTGTATGCATATAAACAAAAATTAATGATCCCCACTAAATCACTAAGGATGAGCATCGACAGACAATTATCAATGTCAATATCAAGACGTACCTTTAATGTCTACATCGAGATGTACCGTCGAGGTTGAATAACATCGACTCCCAAAACATAAATATTAATAAAAGTTTAACAAAGTTTTAATGATAACATATGTGTATTTAAAAGTTGTAAAAACACAAAAATTATATCTTCAAAGCTAAACATGAATGATTTTAATATAAAACATTGATTGAAATATTTATAAAGGTTTTTAAAGAAGATTTTTATGATAATACTATCAGGTACCTGTGGCTTCGCACACGGTCAAAAGTTTCGCCCCATAGTAATAAATGTTTATTTTTTTAGGGATTGTTATTACATTTTCACCCCTTAGCAGCACGCTATAAAATGCAAATATGATTTACATAGTACATATGTATT
>JAGFPH010014229.1:9149-24170 GCA_018207615.1 Philaenus spumarius | reverse complement strand
TTTGTTTCTTGTACATTTTTTGTAAAGTTAACGGTTTTCAAGATATTCCACGTTAAAAATTTGTAATGGCCGCCATTTTGAAAATTATAAAAATAAATTCTTTGTGTTTGGTACATTGGTTAATCGTAACATATAAAATGCTTATTCCAAATTTGAAGTCGATATCTTATCTATTTCCAGAGTTAGGGGCCTACAGTGAGTTTTTGTAACTCACGGCTAAACTAAGCCGAAATCGAAAAAATGTTATTCTACATTTTCGACTTATTTTTGCATGTAGAATCTGAATCTGCATAGCCCGCTACGCTTTACTGAATCACCCTGTATAGCAAAATTGAATCACAAAAGAAAGTGTTCAAAGTTTGTTTCATTCACATTCCTAATAATGTCAACTGCTTTTCTTACTTATGTTACATTCTACTTACAGACTACCGCAAAATAGTTGTTAATTATTCTGAGATAACAACACAATATAAATTAATGCAGCTTGCAGTTTAATCGTACCTTTAATAATTATAATTTAAATACGTTATATTTAAAAAAAAATCACCCTACACATATTTTTTACGATAAGTGGATATTTTGTTATAACTAAAAAAATTGAGTTCAAACATAATTTAACCAATTCCCGATAACATTACTAACAAACATTACGTAGAACAAAATAATAATAACAATAATGAAATAAATAAATTCAAACTCAGTTTGTTTGCTGATCTTGGCTATTTACGACCGAAGTAACATCTGAAATATTTTCATTGTTACAGCAAGATTTGATTGTCGAAATAGTCATATTCTCTGAAGTAAGTTATCGGGTATGTGCGACGAAGTTAACAGGGTTGGGGGAACGGTATGGTGGTGCCCTGATAAGTTCAGATTTAGAAAGTAGTAGCCTAATTAATTATTTACCAAGAGTTGTAAATAATATAATTATGTAAAAAAACATAGGGCTACCAAAAACGTTACACAAAAACGAGTAAAAATCCTTCAATGGCCGTGATATTTAAATTTAGTTTAATGTGATCCCAAAATATAACGCTCTTGACCAATACAGGATGTTTCAAAAAGTATGTTAGCATTTAAAAATATTGAATCCTACAAAGAGCCGATTACTTTATGTAGGAATGTATGGAGTCTATGAAAAATCTTTTGTTTGTTGAATTGCTGTTGCATACAATAGCAACAAGATTGCTAAACATTATGGGAGCACTAGAAGTTTTAAAATTCATTGCATTAACGTTTCATCGCGAGAATCACTATGCGGGTGATGCATCGTTTGCAACATCAAATTAACTTTACGTAGAAATACTCAGGGATCATTCACAGGGCTATAGAAGGATCATTCAGAGATATTTTGAACATGTCCGACGTTTTCATTATTTTCACGATGCGTTAAATTAAACAAAATTGGTGTTAAAATAACAATGTAACAACAAAATGCAACAAATCCTTGCATATAGCAATGAGCCTCTTTCTAAAATTGAACAAAAGATAACTTCAACACAATAATTTAAAATTGTTCTTAATTTAAAACCACATACGTAGACATTGTTAGTCGCTATACAAACGTCAAGAAAATGTATTTCTTATTTTTGTCTTTCTTATTTTACTTACAATATTTAATTATATTATTTTAGTTATTCTTTCCATTTTGCAACATACTATAAATTATATGGTTTTATTATTAGTCCCGCAACAACTTACAGATTCAGAAAAATATTTACTACAATAATTGAGTGCTGCTGTTTATTGATTTTTAAAGATACAAATAAGGCACAAAACTTTAAACTTATTTAAAATTCAGCCATTCAAATCAATGATAGTCTATTTTTGTTGTAACCAAATTTGAATTTTGATGTATGTAAACATAAATAAGGCTATAGTAAACATAAATTTTATGTTATAACTTGGTCGACGTCATAGATTATTGCAAAGTCACGTTGTTTTGAAAGACAGCGGAAGAGAATTAGCATAGAATAAATTACACAAGGCTGGTGGAATATCCAAGCGAGTTTATCTTATAAAACACTGAAAACACTACCGAATCGTTCAACATTGCTTCGACTAAAAGAACAAATTATAATTATTGCAATTAGGGCTAGGAAGTCCGTGTTGGTGGACTAACATGGGCTGAACGAAATAATTGTTAAACATGATTTAAAAAGAGTTTAATATCAAACTATCGTGAATACTTTAAAGATAATCATATTCCTATATTTATCTTTCTTTACATTGTTTATAGAAAAATGTTAAACTAAATTTCAAATTGAGGAGGGTGGCGGAAACAATCGACTTTTCACGAATAGGCCTATTTGCGAATATCAAGCAGTTACCTAATTGTGTGAGTAATGTTGGATTATGATTTTTGTTTGTGGTTCCCCTAAATACAGAGTAATGAAGCCACTATTTGCTTTCAATTTCATTTATACAGTAATATGAAGTAGAATTCTTATCTGTTAATTTTCTTTACTTAACTTTTTGAGGTTATTGTTTACATATTAGCCTACGATCTAACAGCTGTTGTGATTTAACATCACCATTTATTTCTAACAGCTGTTATTAAATAACTTATTTAGGAATATTTCCTACTTCCACCAACTTATCTATATATATAAAATTCAATGTATGTCCGTCTGTTTGTATGTTTGTCCTTTATGCGTTACCAAACCGTCCATCCGATTGCTTTGAAATTTTGCATAGTAACACAGGTTAACCCTGGGAAGGTTTTAGGCCATTTACCGAAGTCCTAGGACATTAGGGCTACGCCCCATTGGCCCTCAAAGTTTCAATGTTAATCTTATGGGAGGTCAATCTTAAGGAAGAAGAAGAAAGATTTCTTTTGATTTTATAAGGGCACAAAAAACAGCTGTTCGTATGAAAAGCTTAAAACAGCTGATTTTGATCAACAGCTGATTTTGATCAACAACTGATTTGGATCAAAAACTGAATATAATTTTAGGTTAGGTAAATCAAGCAATGAGCAGAATCCCATTATAATTTACATCGGCCCTCAGGGATACGAATTACAGGCTTTCAAAGTTTCAAATTAAGCAATAGCAGAGCATTGCCGGGTCAGCTAGTATTCCTATATTTATCTTTCTTTACATTGGTTGTAGAAAAATGTTAAACTATATTTCAAATTGAGGAGGGTGACGGAAACAATCGACTTTTCACGAATAGGCCTATTTGCGAATATCAAGCAGTTACCTAATTGTGTAAGTAATGTTGCATTATGATTTTTGTTTGTGGTTCCCCTAAATACAGAGTAATGCAGCCACTATTTGCTTTTAATTTCATTCATACATTAAGATGAAATAGAATTCTTATCTGTTAATTTTCTTTACTTAACTTTTTGAGGTTATTGTTTACACATTAGCCTACGATCTAACAGCTGTTGTGATTTAACATCACCATTTATTTATAACAGCTGTTATTAAATAACTTATTTAGGAATATTTCCTACTTCCACCAACTTATAGATAAATAAATAAAATATCTTTGATTCAAAATAAAGTTATCGATATGAAAACTGTCTTATGACGACCCGTGTAATATGTTTTATTTGGCAAACATTGATTCAATTTCTTCCAAATCTGACCAGAGGACTGCGCTTCGCTTAGCCAAAAATGTAACAATAAATAAATAACTCGTAAATAAATAATTTTATGTTTTAAAATGTACAGCAGCATTTTAATTCGAAGTACTCTAAACTTATATAAAAATTATTAGACATAATTTTGTCTTAATATCGAAAAGTACATAACTACCTAGCCGCCGTTCCCAACTTCGTATTAAAAATAAGGATGAAACTTATTACACTTAATAGAAAATTAAGCGTCCATCAACTATTTCGTGATACGTGATACTTTTTTAATTATTATCTACAGTTTTAATATGTAGGCCGAGAACAATTAATTTTACTCATTTTGAGAATATCTAACAGTCCGCTTTAATCAAAATGATTAAAACATAGTTAAGCATTTCTTCTGGGTTGGTTAAGTAGGTCTTGAGTCGAACCATTACAAACAAAGAACAAGCAAGTTATCAAAGAAAACGAAATACTTCAAAACAATTAAAATTACAACAGTAAGTCTAAAATTACAACACAACCGTTTGGAAAACGTGACAATTGAACAATGTCTCAAAAACTCATCTAAAAAAGGCCTCTCAACGAAATTTTTCATATCTGAAATACATTTTCTTCTCCGTGCCGTCAACAAGTCCGCCGCAAACGAAACGTTATTCTGACGTCTAAAACTACAACAAAAATGTGTACGCTTTTTAAAAAATTTTAAAAGAACATGTTTCATATTGCATCTTCCTAACGAGATGTGAGCGAAATATACAGTACCGTATATTGCTAGAATTGCAACTTTAGGAGTGAAAAACATCTGCTTTCATGTGTGCTCTGAAACAATCCGCCTATGATATTCAAACTTCAAACATGTAAGGTGAATTTCATAATTAACAACAATAAATCCATATGCTGAAGGTGCTGCCAAATCTCAATACTTTAACACGTTCGCTGTTACTCAAATTTCGTATTTCCTATGCTAGGAGCTGACCTTTTATTTTTTATATTTGTAGTCTAAATGAGTAGAAATTACTTCATTTTTTATTTTTGAACCTTTCTACGTAATAATCACTAATATTTATACAAATTATAGGCTTCAAATTGGCGTGCGAAGCACGCAATGCTCTGTGTATTGAAAATACTCCCAATACGAGGATTGGCGTGCGAAGCACGCAATGCATTGAGTATTGAAAATACTCCCAATACGGGGATTGGCGTGCGAAGCACGCAATGCATTGAGTATTGAAAATACTCCCAATACGGGGATTGGCGTGCGAAGCACGTAATGCACTGTGCGTCGGCCGCTTATCATAGTGTTCAGTGTCACGCTCACATGTGCGTCCTTGGCAGTGAACGAGTTAAAGTCTTTCACTATTTTCCATTACGAAATTGTAAACAACATGATATTGTTTTGAAGAAGGGATTTTAACAAAGTGTACGGATAAACAATCAGCAGTTTTTCGTTCCGATGACGCATGGAATCAAAAGTTTACGAGATTTATAAATGGCGTCATTGGTATTCAATCTCTAGCAAGACTGGTATTTCCTGTTCCTCCTAATATAAAGAGGAACGTTCTACAGTTCCCACTAAAGTATTAGAATGTGTAAACATTTACTTCAACACATGTTTTAAATAATTCTTCTTCGCCCTGTCGTACGAGCTATTTTGCCATTTGCAATAATAATCTTTCAAATAAGACTCGCAATGCACACTCCTCCCAATTAGACCGAAACTAGTATTTAGCTTAGAGTCAATTGGCATTGAAAGTCCTTTGATGATAATGCATGACTTCAAGTTTTACTAGTTAATTGTGCGCAAAGCAAACTTCTTTCAGAAGGTTAAATCCATTCGATAAGACCTTACTGGCCTTCGCTGACTGGTTATCATTCAAGGCAATTCCCATGATCATAGACGACATACGGCCGGAAGTCAACGGGGATTGTTTTTTATAAAATATTGGTATAATCGTTATAAATTACAAAACTTCATCCTTCATAAACAATTTGATCACGCAGAGGGCTCATCTTGGCAAACAAGTGTGACCAGTTTCCCCAAAACATCTACAGAAATATGAATATACTAGCTGGCGCGACCCGGCTTTGCACGGATAGACAAATCAAAGTTATATGTATATTAACAAAAAATATATTATATCTATAAATATATTACACTATGTATTTCTTATGGAGAAACCTCCCCTAAAATTTCGAATTTTTTTAAACCCTTTCTTATCGAGCACCTAGGGGGAAGATACATACCAAATTTCATTCCAATCCGTTCAATGGTTTTGGAGAAATCGTGATTTAGTAAATTTGACCCCCCCCAAACCCCCCTAATATTTCGATTTTTTTTTAACCTTTCTTAGTGAGCACCTATGGCCCCAGAGGAAGCTACATACCAAATTTCATTCCAATCCGTTCGGTAGGCTTTGATAAATCGTGATTTAGTAACTTTGACCCCCCAAAACTCCCCTAAAATTTCGAATTTTCGGAAACCCTTTCTTAGTGCCCGTCTAGAGCCTATAAAGTGTATTAGTGCCAAATTTCATGTTTGTAGGCCTCGTGGTTTTGGAGAAACTGTGATGAGTCAATGAGTCAATGGTATTTGGCTTTTATAAGTATAGACTAACCACTGGTTCCATTAGTAGTGATAGTTAAAAAAAGAAAAGAATCTACGAAATTAAAAGATAAATATAAAATAAAAGAAAAAATAAGTCAGATTAATTACAGGCAAATTGTATAAATGTTGCATTCTGTATTTAACGTAAACCAAATTTGAAAACTAATCGAGGATTTCAGGTAAATTCATCCAGTTTCCTGTTTGGTCAAGTAAAATATATATTAAAGTACATGATCTTTTCTCTGTGCTTATGAAATTCAAAACACTAAAAAATCTGAATGGTGGTTGTAAGCTCACAAGTTGGAAGATTGGTTTCAATTTAATAACATACAGGATTTCCAGCATGATATATCCGATTGCAATGAACATTTAATTATGTGTTAAAAATGGCTGTCCTGATATAAAGGTTCGGTTCATCTTTTTTTTATATAAGGCTAGGCAGAGTTTCAATTATGAGTATGTATCCTTCTAGCTATACAACAAAATAAGAACATAAGTATTTTTGTTTATATTAGATACGTAAGAACTTTTAATATTTTTGTTGTAAGTTGTACTTTGGTAATTTAGATTTCCTTTGTAAAGACTTAACTCTTACTCTAAATTTATCTTAGTAAAATGTAGAAATGGTAGATTTTAAAACGAGATAAGTCCGAGATCAGTTATTTAAGTCTCAACTCAGTCCGTATCATGTAAACCAACAGATGAATTGTTATAAAACCGAATTGATAGTGTTAGGACAGTTTGTGACAAATGGAAAGTATGTGGATAACGCGAGGTTTTTTTTTAAATTGTTATCTTCTTGACTCTACACCAGTCTGCCAGTTAGCTTAATGAAGATGGAGAGTAAGGCAAGTACATACACCGAACGCCAACAACTAGGATCTAACCTACAAAAATGTGTTTGAGGTTCCACTGTAGCGAACTGAACGAGCGCGTCCAACCATTGCGCCACTCTGCTTCCCTGTTACAATTTTGTTAAGATCACGAAACAAGTTAGCTTCAACATTAATCTAAGTCATATTGTCATTTAATTTAAGCCTTTTATATTACTTTCTCACTATACTATAGATAGACTAGAGAACGTATAGTGATCGGGAAAAAAACGATGTTGAGATTTTTTTGGAAATATCCGTTTTGGGACTCCCTGAGTCCAAAAAAAGTGGGTTTTACAAAATGTCTGTCTGTATGTATACAAAGCAAGAGAAAAAACTATTCTATCAATTTCGAACAAATTTGCACCAAACATGACGATTAGGCCTGTATAGATGCACGAAAAAAGGTTTTGAACAAGTTTGAAAAACAATCCCCTTTTTGGCCAAGAAACCTCCAGAAAATCAGTTATTGATTTTTTATTAAAAAAACGGCTCTAACGATTTTGATAAAATTTGGCTTATTTGTAGCCATTAATGTACCCTACTATATATATCTTTCTAAAAATTCTCGTTTAGCTAATACTAATAATAATAACTGATTTTGTGGGGGGTTTTGGCCAAAAAGGGGTTGTTTTTCAAAATTCTTCAAAACCTATTTTCGTGCATCTATAGGCCTAATTGACATGTTTGGTGCAAATGTGTTCGAAATTGATCAAATAGTTTTCTCTCTAGCTAATAATAATAATAATATGTATTAGTTACTCTCCTACTTTAATGTATCCCCTCTCCTACTTTAATACAATTATGAAGTCACAGTGAATCTCTTTAATAATTTAAATATGTTTGTGAGAAAGTATGTGCCAGTTTCTGGTACCGTTTTGATATTAATATATGTGTATTCCAACCAAACGTCGTTTATGCATTTTGGACATTAATATTGTTTTAGAATTCCAGCCATTCTTATATGTAAGCAATTACAAGATTAGAATACCTCTACATATTACAGAGAGAAAACTCTTCTACCTATGCAGCATGTCTGAAGCCGAGTGAAATTGTTTGTAATATGCAACAAAGATAAGAAAAACCAAAAGCTTGAACATTATTAGACCAAAACAAACATTTTAGAAACATCGAAACGTATACGTTAACGTACTGGAGATTTTAGAATAGTATTATTTATTAAATATTATATAGCCTAGTACTGTATATACTTTCACACACGTAATATACAGGGTGTTTTTTTTAAATGGGCCACCATTAGCATCTCAGAAACTATAAAAGTTACAACAATCTTTAAATGGGGGACCTTCCCTACTTTTTTCCTTACATTAAAAATACAATATTAAAATTTCCGAAAACTCCGCCATTTTTCCAATATGGCGGCCAACTTAATTTTTTCAAATGGGAACCCCTATTTTTATGTTGAATTTCGATTGAGGACACAAATTTAAGACATTTTTATTCTTCTGTATTTTTTCCTAAACCCAACCGTTTATGAGCTACAGCCTCTCAAAAATTTTCTATTTTGTGATTTTTTTAATTGGGCCACCATTGGGATCTCAGAAAGTATTAATTTTACAGCAAACTTTAAATGGCGAACCTTTCCTTGTTTTATGAGAAATTAAAAAATATGTAGTTAAACTATTTCTAAATGGCCGCCATTTTCCAATATGGCGGTCAACTTTGAAATTTATTATGGAAACCTTTACTTTTTATGACGGATTTGGGTTTTACATGCAATTGTAAGACTTTTTTATTCTTGGTATTTTTGTTTTGTTTTGATAAACTTAACCGTTTAGCCGCTAGGAGCGCTGAAAGTTTCAGAAACTCTTATTTCAACAATTATTAAAGAGGCATGTTTTACCATTTGCAAATAATAAAATTTAACTCAAAGTGCAATATTTTCTACAGTGGAAGGTTAAAAAGCTGTGTCAATTTCACAAATACTTTATTTTATACACAAAACCTACTTAAATGACTGTTAAATAAACGGTACCAGGAACTGGCACATACTTTCTCACAAACATATTTAAATTATTAAACAGATTCACTGTGACATGTAGGGTGGGGTAGGAGAGGTGATTTTTTTTAACAGAAATTTAAGTAAATTTTTTGTATAAAATTAAGTATTTGTGAAATTACATCAGCTTTTTAACTTTCCATTGTACAAAATACAACCCTTTGAATTAAATTTTATTGTTTGCAAATGGTAAAACATGCCTCTTTAATAATTGTTGAAATAAGAGTTTCTGAAACTTTCAGCTCTCCTAGCGGCTAAACGGTTAAGTTTATCCAAAAAACACCAAGAATAAAAAAGTCTTACAATTGTATGTAAAACCCAAATCAGTCATAAAAAGTATGGGTTTCCATAAGAAATTTCAAAGTTGACCGTCATATTGGAAAATAGCGGCCATTTAGAAATATTTTAACTACATATTTTTTAATTTCTCATAAAACAAGGAAAGGTTCCCCATTTAAAGTTTGCTGTAAATTTAATACTTTCTGAGATCCCAATGGTGGCCCAATTAAAAAAATCACATAAAATAGAAAATTTTTGAGAGGCTGTAGCTCATAAACGGTTGGGTTTAGGAAAAAATACAAAAGAATCAAAATGTCTTAAATTTGTATCCTTAATCGAAATTCAACATAAAAAACGGGGGTTTCTATTTGAAAAAATTAAGTTGGCCGCCATATTGGAAAAATGGCGGAGTTTTTGAAAATGTTAATATTGTAGTTTTAATGAAAGGGAAAAAGTAGGGAAGGTCCCCCATTTAAAGATTGTTGTAACTTTTATAGTTTCTGAGATGATAATGGTGGCCCATTTAAAAAAATCATCCTGTATATATACTTACGTAACCACACACTCACACCTAATAATATACGAATATAACAGAGTGAAGCTTCGAAATACAGTATAGTAAATAATATGGTAATAAGAGAATTTAGAAAATATTTATTTAAGTATTTTATAATTTTTTAAAGACCTTCGAAATTTTCCAGCTCTAACAACCACTGTTTTATAAAGTTGTCAAATATTTTTACATTTTATAATATTAACCCATTCTAAATGGTACCGTACATTCTTGGTACCAAAAATAAGAAAGACCCAAAAAACATTTCCTGCTAACCTTTTCTCTCCTGACATGCAATGTGTTCGGTTCGTTGTCTTGTGAAAATCAGTTGAGTTTCATTTACCTAACTTAAATTGTAACATAACCGCCAAATCTTTAAGGGTTTTATAGATTATAAAATGGAGGGTTCTTGTTTCGAAGCGAAACTATTTTGACAGCAGCACCTTCGAGTGGTAATTTATTCCTAAGTATTTGATTTAATCTACATTTTCTATTTCAAGGCAGAAGCAAAAATTCGATTTATCATTTCAACATCAATTCTCATGGTAGACTTTTCTTATATTGCATGAGCGGCCTAATCAAAGTGGATCGTTTTGGTTTTGTGTACATTTATTGAAATTTATTTATTTTCAGTGCCCCACTTTCATAGAGAATATTTATACGTAATAAAACTTGGTTCAAATAATTTTTGAAAGCACGTTGAAACTAATAATTATTTAGAAAATCATTTTTATAAAAATTAAAAAATAGACCCGCACACAGTACGGCGGGGTGAAGGGGGGGGGGCTTTTTGTATTTCCTCTGTGGTATTGAGGCAAAATGGCAGCATTTTATGCGATTAAATGTGTTTTAAATTTACTTGCAAAACTCATATATTCAGCACACAATTTTGCACTTTAATAACGATTTTGATGATCTGGCTGTTTAAAAGCAAATTTATATACAATATTTAAATAAAAACATATTTTTATTACAAAACTATTTCTTATATATTAAACAACTAAGAAATACGAAAATAACCAAATTTCTAAAACTAAAATAAATTTTACATCAGACAAACAAAAGTAATTAAGATTACACTATAAGTTAGAGTAAATACTTATGTAAAATGTATGCTGTATTAAAGAAATTATGTTTTAATTCTTAGCCTTTAACGTGTACACTAAATTCGTCCTTAATTTATAATTCTATTTGTATATCGCGTGGGTCCTCTCGGGCAATCTTCAATATGATATATAAATTCATTTGTGGTCATTTATTTAATTTTTATATTGAACCCCTTGCCCTTCCCTGATCCGCCCTGACTGCAGTCATAGCTTGGCAACGCGAGTGTTAATTTTATTATGATTTACAAAATCAAACGCTTTACAAAAATCAAGTAAAATAGCCGAAGCCTATCTTTCATTTCTTTCTGGATATAATCGCCATAAAAACTTTAAATGCTTGTTCCGTAATATGACCGTAAGGCTGAAACCACACTGCGCCAAACAATTTGATTGAAGCAAACCAAAACAAAATGTTTCAGTTTGACGGAAACATTCCCAACCCACATTGAAACGAACAATTCACTCAAAGTTCCCAGGCATTTGCTTGTAGATACGTCACTCCCTTTTTTAAAGTGACAAAAGTGTATGGTATCAAATAGTATATATTACCGTTATGACCGATGATGAGTTTTGGGTGCATCCATACAACAAATGAAAGAGTTATAATGATAGGGCCTACTATTAAATCATTGTTATTTGAACTGCGACATTATGAAGATAAGTTTTATAGTTATATATTCCAAATATTGATTTAATAAATAAATGCTGTTACCTAGGCCGTTTCGGCTATTAGTAAATTCGTAAATTATCAAAGCCTACTATTGTATTTTTAATTACCAACATATTTTGTAAATTATTTAAATGAAATCGTTAAATTTACTACGGCTTTCTAAAATTATGGCCTAGAAAGAAATTTTAAGTCTAGGCCTAACCTAATATTATTGTATGTATGTTGCCGTTAAAACAGGTAAAATAAATTAAACATACACACAATAATTTTAGGTTAGGCCTAGCTGATGAATCAACAGATTTTGTTGATTGAATGTATTTGCAATAAACAGGCATTTTACTGTGTTTACCATCTTAGCTTTGATGTTATAATTTATTAATTCTACACCTGTATTATAATAACATTACACGTATGGAAACAGTAAATATTTGTATAAAAAACAAACTAATAATAAACGGCAATTGAAAGATAAAAATGTAACTTTAAACATTAGTTTCGCCTTGTAAAACAAACAATAGATAATAATTATGTATAAAAAATACTATTAAATACAGGCTAGAATAGAAGAAGAAAGATTTTTACATCCTTTCAATAGTAAAATGTTTGCTTCAAACCGGGGTTCTTCAAATAACACCAGGCGTGACTGGGTACGACTGAGGCAAACAAAACGTTTGACCGTGCCAGTGTGAACGTGTGTGCCTCTACTACCGTGCTAATTCCGTCCCCTTGGCTTGCGTCAAACAACCCGAGTCAACTGATTTAGGCTGTTTTGTTCGATGCAGTGTGGTTTCACCCTAAGTAAATATTGTCTTTCACAAAAACAGTTCTTAATGTTCAAGCAATTTAAAAGTCAAAGCTTCTAAAAATTTAGAGAATATCGATAATTTAAATAATTTATATATTACCCCAAGTATTTTTTTTTTAATTGTCACAAGTATTGCTTGTTTTAGTAATTTCTGGAAATATCCCTCAAAACTAATATTAATAACATCAGCAAAAGGTTTAGAAGGTATACAATAATGTTTTCATCTTAAAAGTATCCACTCTATTCAAAAACTATTTAAACATAATAAACTATATAATAAAGAAGACAGGTAATAACGGTAGACTTGTCTATAAGCAGGGACTAGATGTTTGTATTAGTCAGTCAATGAATTATATTATTTTTAGCAAAAGAACGTAACCTATATAAACAAACGAAGGCATCAATTGGAGGAAAAAGAGTTTACTGATAAGAATAGCTGTAAATATTTCTGCTGTTGTAAGCGTTTAACAACGAAACGTGTGTTCAACCTTCAAAATTTATGGCTTTAAGAATACTATCTTAAACCTAGTTGTGTCTAGAAAGTATAACAGAACAACACGGTTGTATACTTCTTCGTAGGACAAAGTTAGAGAGTCATAAAAGTATAATTCATAACATTTTTTCTCACCAATTTAATAATATGAATTACTGAACAAATAATCTGAATATGCCTGGTTATCGAGATGTTATTCATTACACATTTTAAATCGGTATTTTTTATCTTTTCACTCTGCAACTAATGAAGTGAGTTCTAAAACGTTAAGAAAACACTTTTGCCTTAAATGCCACTATTATAAACCTATCGCTCCAGTTATTTTATCTGTAACTAGCTGACCCGTACGGCGTTGCCCGTGGTGGTAGGTATTTTCATTCTTTTTCACGTAATTGTATTCTTTTTAAGTGTTCAGTCAGTGAGTGGTATTTGGCTTTTATATATATAGATCTTAAATAATAAAAGCACTATTGTCATAATAATAAAAGATCTGAAATTATTATGATTTTAGTAACATTGATCCCCCCCAAACCCCTCCTAAAATTTCGAAATTTCTCATACCCTTTCTTAGTGAGCACCTACGGCCCTAGAGGAAGCTACATACCAAATTTTATTTCAATCCGTTTGGTAGTTTTGAAGAAATAGTGATTTAATGGCTTTGATCCTCCAAAACCCCCTAAAATTTCGAGTTTTTTAAACCCTTTCTTGGCGAGCGCCTACGGCCCTAGAGGAAGCTACATACCAAATTGCATTCCAATCTGTTCGGTAATTTTGGAGAAATCGTGATTTAGTCATTTTTACCCCCCAAACCCCCCTAAAATTTCCAATTTTTTAAAACCCTTTTTTAGTGAACACTTATGACCTTAGAGGAAGCTACATACCAAATTTCATTCCAATCCGTTCGGTAGTTTTGAAGAAATCGTGATTTAATAACTTTGATCCCCCCAAACCCCCCTTAAAATTTCGAATATTTTGAAACCCTTTCTTAGTAAGCACCTATGGCCCTAGAGGAAGCTACATACCAAATTTCATTCCAATCCGTTCGGTACTTTTGAAGAAATCGTTTTTTAATAACTTTGATCCCCCCAAACCCCCCTAAAATTCGAATTTTTTCAAACCCTTTCTTAGTGAGCACCTATGGCCCTAGAGGAAGCTACATACCAAATTTCATTTCAATCCGTTAAGTAGTTTTTGAGAAATCGTGATGAGTGAGTCAGTGGTATTTCGCTTTTATATATATAGATATACCAACCTCACAAAATTCACATTCCATTCCCAATTGTATTGTAAACTAAATATGCTCAACCCAGTATTGTCATACAGGCTTGCGGTAAGGGTGTGTAGGCGTCACTTAAAGATTTCCGAAAACAAGTCTTCATAGATTTCCTCAACCATGGGTGATGAAGAATAAAACTATGTTCAAAAGTGAAATGCCAAATTTATTCAAACTTTTAAACTTATCACGTTACTATATTAAAAACTGTAATTTCCTAATCCCCAAACTGATAATTTTAGCATGGTTATACAATTTTGAAGTTATAATTTTTATGATAATAACTCATTTTTACATCCAAAGTTAGAAACCCTCAAGAGAACAATACATTGCAATCTATTTGTAGGTGAAATAGGTCATAAATATCATATTCAATGATACCAAACTCGATAGAAACTAAATAAAATGGATTTCGTCTTCACGACTTGTTATGTATTACCTAAGGAAAATTTTATTTTTAAATATCTCTCCAGTTCTATTTGGGAATAACAAAATACAGGGTGTATCAGGAAGAAACGGAAAGAATTGCAGGACGTGTTCTACTGGTGAAAATAATGAAAAAAGTTCCTATAAAAATAGGTCCGAAAACGCTTCGTTTTCCAGATATCCGCCATTTTGTTTTTTGTACAAAATAATTCATATCTAGAGAACGGTTTGACTGATTGAGTTCAAACTTGGCATTAAGTTTAAGCTGTCAATGATATACCTCAAAAAAAATAAACGATTAAATCCAATCATGCGTTTCAAAATGGCGGCTGT
>JAGFPH010014228.1:8972-24170 GCA_018207615.1 Philaenus spumarius | reverse complement strand
AGTCCCATAAGAGCCCATGTTGGGGACAAAGGGTCGGGAG
The DNA here is from genome assembly GCA_018207615.1 of Philaenus spumarius. Taxonomy (NCBI): domain Eukaryota; kingdom Metazoa; phylum Arthropoda; class Insecta; order Hemiptera; family Aphrophoridae; genus Philaenus; species Philaenus spumarius. Next base: position 24,130 of record JAGFPH010014228.1, on the reverse strand, counting down.
GACTACTCATATACTTAAAGAATGTTTGTATGGGAGTACAAGGTAGGTGGGAAGAAAGATATTTTAACTATTGAGGGAAGTTTGGATAGTAAGAACCATCACTGAAATTAATCATTTGCACAGTGAGTATATATTGTCAATGTACAGAGTTGGTAGAGTCAGACTCATTGGATAAATTGAAGGATGGATAAAATAAAAGATCTAAACAAAATACTTTGAGGTAAAACAGTCGCGGAGTAATGATGACGAGGCTGGCAATTAAAGATTGTAGATAAATAGGGCTGGATATAAAATAAATATGAACGTATTAAAAGATGCTGAAAACAAAAATTATCATATAATCTCCGTTTCAAGGAAAACAACATTATTTTAATTTTAGTTGCATGATTCTTGGTTTCCAAGTCACTTTGAATAGTAATATATGGGATAATATAATAATAATATTAAATATTACCTGTTATTGGTCAGTTGTGTGACTTACTTAGGTCGTTAAAATGTTGAGACGCGTTTCGAGACCGTAATCCAATTGTCAAGTTGCACTTACACATTAAAAACACATTGCGACGATGTGCACGTTTTGCAATTGTGAGGCAAATTTTAAAAGTGTTGCAATTTTTCTGTGTTTTTGTGCATTTTAACGACCTAAATAAGTCACATGACGGAACAATAACAGGTAATATTTAATATTATTATTATTATATTATCCTATATATTATTTTTTAATCATGGATATGTTTTCTTCAACATAGTAAACATTGGCCTGTATTCATTCAATATAGTAAACAATCGCATATATTTTCATGTAATAAATAATCGCTCGTACTTTTTCAATGGAGTAACCTATAGTTGTAAAATATAGTAGACTATCACCTATATTTTTGAAGTGAAAACTTCTTTAGGTGCGTTGGGCACTTTTTTTGCATGGGCAAAAATCATTGAACTAGAGTCACCATCATCGTCATCGCACTGACACACTTTGTATTTAAGGCTCCGAAGCAACTCCGCAATTATTTAAGGTTTCGTCGTATCTTCTCAATTATTTAAGACACAGTCGCATCCCCAAATTTATTCAAGGCTCCGACGCATATCCGCAATTATTTAAGGCTCCATCGCCTCTCCGCAATTATTTAAGTCTCCATCGTCTCTCCGCAATTATTTAAGGCTCCGTCACTTCTCCACAATTATTTAAGGCTCCATCGCCTCTCCGCAATTATTTAAGGCTCCGTCGCAACTCCGCAATTATTTAAGGTTTCGTCGTATCTTTGCAATTATTTAAGACACAGTCGCATCCTCACATTTATTTAAGCCTCCGACGCATATCCGCAATTATTTAAATATCCATTACAACATTAATACATCGATTTCAAAAATTACTTCCTAATAATCAGAAATATAAGTTAACTATATAAAGCTAAAAACTTTTTAGTGTTGGCGGCTGTCCCACTAGTGTCTTTTTTTCAGTATAGTAAACAATCATGTATATTTTGTTAATAAAGTAGACAATCACTTATATTTTTCAGTATTTCAGTATTTTTTTAATACAGTAGACAATCGTCGATATTTTCTATATCACTTACCATTGCAGATAAGTATGAAATTTTCTCCTGACCTCCCAGAGTTAAAACTTGTTCGTGTTGATTAATTTGTTATAATTTATTTTCGAACTTGCCTACGATACAGTAATAAGTTATACCAATAATTATTAATATTTAACTTTTAACTCGGAGATGACGTGAACTACTGATAATATCAAAATACCACACACCACATGTAACCTGCTTGATGAAAGTATATAACTATACTAACTTAATGGACATAGCAATGCTTCGTTATTGCTTGATTTAATTTTAAGGGTGGTTATTCTATTTCATCCCTTTGACTTAAGTAATCGAATTGCAAATGTTTTTTTATCAATTAAAAATAATATTAAATAATTTAGATTTATAGTTTGTAGGTATTTAGTGCAATTTTTGTATTGTTCATTGGTAGCTACCCCATTTAAATAGTTTTGTTTGCAGTGACGTCATTCTCTAAAACATTCCTGGTACTAATATGTATAAATTAATTGTGAAATTTTAGTAAACTTAGTTGAATAGTTTTTGAGAATATAGAACAAGTAAGTGGTTATTATTTAGATTTTATGGTACTTATTCCATTTCTGACTTAAGTAATCACATTTCAGATAGTTTCATGTATTCATAAAAAAGTTTTTAACATAATTTAGCTTTATTGCTTGTAGGAAGTTAGTTTAATGTATATTTATTGTATAACAACCCCATTTCAAACCCTTCAAATTGTTAATCTAAACCATCCCGGAACCCATCAAACTTACACACAAAATTTCATCAAAATTGGTCCAGCCGTTTAGGAGGAGTTCAGTGGCTCACACACGTACAGAAGAATCATAATATAAAGACAAATCACTTAATTAGCACTTATAAACTCGAGTTCTGGATCGAATTCAAACTAGCAATCAAACATTTAGGTATTTCACGTCACTTTCATTCTACCTCATCGACCTATGGGCAAGTGACGTTCAGTGGTTTTCATTTCCAGAGGCGCATGGAGTGACTGCTTCAAGCTTGCATCCTAAATCCAAATCTCAGTCTTCAAAAACGTTACACAATTAAGTGAGTAATACTTTTTGGTTTACAGTTTTCGGATGAGTTTTTAAAACATTTTCAAATATCACTATGTTTTTTAGTTGATTTATACAAAAAGATGTTTTTAAATATATTTTGCTACAGAGCGGCTTGCTTTGAATCCGTGGCAGAAAAGTCCTCGAAGATCGACCAAAGCTCGTTAATGTCAGACGTAATTATTACTCCACATGGCGTAACCGGTGCAGGACTGATTAGTGTTTGTCTCGCTGTTTCCCGGCTGTATCTGTCTTGAAGATAGTTAGAGATGACTTATTAGTTGTGAGCGTGAAATGCTAGATTATAGCATTGTGGGGCTTCGTTAGGCGGTATATGTTCTCCGGAGGCTGGGCAGTAAATAATGTAATAGGTTAGTGAAGTAGTGCAACTAACTTTCGGAACATGACATGGCGAAATTAAAGAATAACAGTTTAGTGCAAGTTTCTTTTTTAATTTGTATAATATTTAGTGTTATTTTTTTATTGATATTAAGTGTTGTTGTTTTATTGATATTTAGTGTTATTGTTTTATTCATATTAAGTGTTGTTGTTTTATAGATGTTTAGTGTTGTTGTTTTATTGATATTTAGTGCTATTGTTTTATTGATATTTATTGTTGTTGTTTTATTGATATTTAGTGTTGTTGTTTTATAGATATTTAGTGTTATTGTTTTATTGATATTTAGTGTTGTTGTTTTATTGATATTTAGTGTTGTTGTTTTATAGATATTTATTGTTATTTTTTGTTGATATTAAGTGTTGTTGTTTTATAGATATTTATTGTTGTTGTTTTATTGATATTTAGTGTTATTGTTTTATTGATATTAAGTGTTGTTGTTTTATAGATATTTAGTGTTGTTGTTTTATTGATATTTAGTGTTATTGTTTTATAGATATTTATTGTTATTGTTTTATTGATATTTAGTTTTGTTGTTTTTTTCTTCTAAGTTTCCTAAAATTTGAATAGGGATTTTTAATAACCTTGATCACCCAAAACCACCTAAAATTTAGAATTTTTAAAAACGCTTTCTTAGCGAGCACATAGGGCCTAAGAGGAATACATACCAAATTTCATTCCAATCCGTTTGGTGGTTTTTTAGTAATTTTGACCCCCCCACCCCCCCCCCCGAACCCCTCTTAAGATTTCTAATTTTTTGAAAATCTTTTTTAGCGAGCACCTAGGGCCCTAGAGGAAGCTACATACCAAATTTCATTGGAATCCGTTCGGTAGTTTTTGAGATTTCGTGATGAGTCAGTGAGTGAGTGGGATTTGGATTTTATATGTTGTACAGATTGATCAAAATCTCCATCGAGTTCGTTAATAGGTGAAGTTGGACTAAGAAGTAGAAATAGTGAGGGATTTTAGAAAAAAAAACTGCAAATCACTATAATTCCCTTAAAAGGAGTTTAACACTTTAAAATTTTTTAATTATAAATTTTGTTGTTGTTTATTTTTGAATACGAAAATATAAAAATATATTGCTGAAAACTGACTAAAAGTCATTTTAATTATTAAAAAAAAATCTTATGTCATGTATTCCGAGGCCCAATTTCTTGCTCTGCTAGTGAACTCTTTGTTATAGTGCTTACTACTGGTTCACCTGTGGTATTCACTAGGCAGTGGCTGTGAAAATTGTTAAGTGAAGTGCCCGTTTGAGGCGACACAGCTGACATCATCCTGGTTTCTGTTGTTATTGTTATTGCATCTAGTATAAACATTACCTATTTGTAGTGTTGGGAAGTAATATTGCATAGTTTGCATTTTTTATTTTACCAGTAAAATTACTAAGACAAAAGGTACCTTTAAAAAACGTGTATTTAAAAACGTGTCTAGCATAGAATCAACAAGACCTAGGACTACCACTTTAAACACAACTCCAGTCAGCTCTTCTAGGCTGAAGCTATCTTCTCCTGAAAAAAAAACATTTGATGATTTTCAAGGTAATTTCTGCAATATAACAGTATCCATGGAAACTCAATATGAAAAGTATTGAATCAGTTTATAAGTTCTTATATCTCTTAAGAAAAGTTTAAAAAATTTACTTTTAACGTTTTTGTTAGACATAAACTCGTTTCAACGGCAAACCCCGTTCCGAAATAACATAACTGTCTTGACATTAATATTTCCCTTTTGAACATTATTTTCACAATTATACTGTACAAATCTTTAAGATACGCTTCTTTTGAACAAAACGTTCTATAATTTAATCGAATTGAAGTAAAGAATGTACGGTTTTCGTGTTAGGAAACAGTTTTTCGTAGTCTATAAAATAGCCTAAATATTCAAGCGGTATTTCAGAGACACGTCGACCGTGATATTGAATTCATCTCCACATAAGAAAAGCAGAAACGACTTAGATTCATTATCCATGTCTTGCGTTGGTAGTTTATCAGGCAATATCCAGAAAGTGGATCTATTATCAACTTCAGCTGCGAGGTCGACTCTGTAACAAAGCAGTCAACGTTCTTATTCTAGATATTCGTTTAATTAAACTTTATTACTGACACTATTATCGTTAGTAGAATTAATCACGAAAGCTAATTGACATTATTGCCAAATCTATCAACATCAAACAAGAAAGCTAACTGACATTATTGCCAGATCTATCAACATTAATCAAGAAAACTAACTGACATTATTGCCAGATCTACCAACATTAATCAAGAAAGCTAACTGGCATTATTGCAAATCTTTCAAAAATCTATCAAGAAAGCTAACTGAAATTATGGCCAAATCTATAAACATTAATCACTAACTCACAATATTGCCAAATATATCAACATTAATAACGAAAGCTAACTGACATTATTGCCAAATAGTCAACATTAATCACGAAAGCTAACTGACATTAAGCCAAATCTACAAACATTAATCACGAAAGCTAACTCACACTATTGCCAAATCTATCAACATTAATCACGAAAGCTAACTCACATTATTGCCAAATTTATCAACACTAATAAAAAGCTAACTGACATTATTGCCAAATCGTCAACATTAATCACGATAGCTAAACAACATTTATGCCAGTCAGTGTGTCCAGCCTCGTATATCACAAGCCAGTTTGACCAACTCGTAATATATTTTGACATGGAATTGCATTTAATACTCCTAAATTAAGAACTGAAAAGATATTTTAAAATATACTCTTGTATGGGTATCAATGCTACATGCAATACCATAGAGAATCTTTCGCGTACCTTATCGAGTTTATGATCGTTTGATAAGTCTTCTAAATCCCATTAAACATTTGTTATTTCAAGGACTCTGTCGCAAGATATCATGTCTTTTAAAATCATTCATTTTTGTCCAACCAATGTTCTGAAAATTATTTAAAACACTATACACCAAAATAAAATGTGTACACCTACTTCTTCAACAGTTTGCTAAAATTTTCGAAATAAAATTCTTTTAAAAATAATTCGTGAGTTCTGTAAAGGTATTTCGTTATTTTTTAGAGTTCCAGTAATATTTTATCGACAAAGCGGAAAAATTGTATTCAAAACCTTCTACACTGTATGCTTCTTCTACAGCCTTTCTAGCACTTTTTTGCTGATAAAACATATTTGAGCAATTGATTTCAAAATGGTTAGTATAATATTAGAACTCGTTGCTCAGCTGTAACCAACCCACATATAGGAACAGCTGTAACATCTTAATTTGTATCGTGACACGTACTTAGCAAATATTTTTTTTTATATGGTGAATTTTGCTGCTATCAATTCTTAATATTTCCGCTGGCAACAAATAGCTAGATAGATAGATAGATAGATATAGCCTTTATTTCTGGGCGAAGTTAGGACCATCAGGTCCTCTCTTCCACTTAACCCATGTACATTCGGTAAACAAAAACAAGAACAATAAAACTTAAGCCTAAAACAAAACAAATAATATTGATTTATCTAAAGACAAAAGAACTTTGCATCAAACAAAAATACATACTAATTTGGATAATAATATTAAAAATAAGAAATAAAATCCTTAACTAATAAAGATTACTAAAAATATAACCTAATTATAAACACTTAAATATATACATATTATATAACAACATATAAGAATTTAAATATATTTATTAACAAGAAAATACATTCACACTCACATTCATACATATCATACAATTTAAATAAACGAATTCCTTTCCTACACACCCCGAGCGAAGATCAGTCCACGTCCAAACCATTTAAGAAATGCAGTTTTAGTGATTTTGAAAACTGAAGACTGAAAAGCTATGAAGACTGAAGACCATAAATTATCACCACCATACCAAGGAACTGATCTTTGTATATTTTTTCCTAAGGACGATTACTTTAAAGTTTGTCCGACTCTTAGTTGTTTTAATGTTCCGAGAGAAAGTTAGTTCTGTATTTGGACAACATTTGTCATTTCTACTTGGAAATATAATTACACCAATAATACTTAAATTACACGTTCGGCTGCATTAGTCGTAAGCCAAATAGATCCAACAAATAATCTATAAATGTTCCTTACTTGGCATGTCCAATACTGTTTAAAGCGTGAATATAGCTGGCATTATCAATATAACACACCCGATCAAAGTAGGCACTCTAGTCAATGAAAAGGTATTTTAAATAAAAATGTTTACGTAACTAAATATTACTTTGCTATAAGTGTTACGCATCACAAATAAATTAACGTATCACAAATATTTCAGACCGTCTCTTCTAGATATAAGAGAATATCTTAAAAATCAGAAAATAAAAGAATAAAACTAATTTTTAATAACCTTAAATAATAAGATTTCAAATGACGACCAACACAGTATCATAGAATTCAAAATTGTGAACATTTCAAAAGGCGTAGTTAATTGTTTGTGTACGTTGATTTGGAACATTATAACTGAGTTGGCATTCTAAAATTAAGCAAAATATAATTATTGTGGTACATTTACTTACTCTGGATAAAATCGAATGTGAGAGACGCACAAAATTGTGATGCTATTAGTTCTCCATTTTCTTTTGATACTTTTAACGGGGACCCACACTAAAAAAATATACAGATTGTTCATTAAGCCCTTTTAACGCCCTTTATTATTTTTGTTATTGAAAATAAGTTAACAAAACTTTGGTATACATCTTGTGTTGTATAATAGGACACATTGTTTGACATATCTCATCTTCTATGATTTTGGGGGGCTTAGGCGGGTTAACAGTTTCAAATATAAAGGTAGGTCATGTAATACACCATATAAAAGCTTATTAAAAGAGAAACATAATGACGCAAAGTAGACCTTAATATCTTACTTCGTTTCAAAGTTATGGGCAATCAGGGTTCAGGAAAATAACATACAACCTACTTATTCCTAATATTAACAAATTTATTACCTGCTTTGATGTTATGAATACAATATAATTTTTCAGATACTAACATCTATTTTGGCCATTGTGTTTCTCTTTTAATAAGATTTTCAATATTGTATTATATGGCCTACCTTTATATTTAAAATAGTTAACTTCCCTTTCCCCCTCTAAGCCCTTCAAAATCATAAAGATTCAGGTATGTCAACAAATTTTTCTTGTTATGCAACACAAGCTACATACAAAGTTTTGTAACTTATTTTTACTAACAAAAATAATAAAGGGGATTAAATTGATTTTATGAACACACTGTAATAGATATAGCGGAGGTGATGAACCGACATTTAAGACGAAAACTACCACTTAGTAGTAGAATTAACTATTACAAAATTAAGCAAACTTTCGAAATTAAAGCACCTTGAATTCAAATCAGATCTGCTCGACTTTCTTATTTCAAAGCACCAGGGCAAAATGCCGAGAAATCTTAATTGCATTTACAAGATTCGTTGATCCGTAACACTTCCTAAGAACAAAGCTCCGAATTTCCAGCTAACCCATAGTGAATCCTTTGTCCTGGCACCTGGCTCCTCCGCTCCAGGACACCATTGTGCCAGACACCGAGTTAATTACTTGGCCCAGGTGCGAATAAAAACCTCGAAGACTTGGCGAAAAGTTTTACAGTTAATGCTATTCATTATATTCGCGATGAATTGAAAACATGAGCTCTTTGTTTCTACTTGAACATCAGTCTAGGCCAGTAACGTTGAATGAAAGTAGTTGGGTTTTTTTGAGGTTTGAATTGTCTTCTTCCGTTATCTGAGGAACCGTTTCTTGAATACGTGTCGCGTATAAAATGCACGTAAGCCGAATAAAGAATATTCATTATTATTAACTTCGAATCTATATATATACATAGGTGAATATACATAGGCTACAAATATTAATTCAAAATACTCATTAAATGCTCTACATCATTTATACCAAACAACTACGCTTTCTCATCAGATTTAAGAGTGTATTAAAGTATGTTAGTAGAATTTGTTTGCATATCAACCTCCAGTCCCCTAATTAGTCGTTCCGCTCGCAGCGGAAACACTCGCTTTACGAGTTTGCGCATCGACCATGCGGCCTCAAATTATTGACTGCGCTTCGCTCGCAGCCGAACCACTAGCTTTTTTGTTTTATTTTACGTTTTTATCGATTTTGGGAGAACCAGATGGTCTATAAGGTCTTGAAAAAATACAAAATGTACAGAATAATCTCCTAGTTTTTTTTAGATAAAACCCCCGAAAAATGAATTCTAAATTTGTACTTTCGGTCAAGATCATACTGTTCGAGGGTTCTTTCAGATCAACAGACACGCAAAACTAACTGGACAACATTCATAGTGAATATTAATATATGCATTTGCTTTGTAGCTTTAACTGATATAGTAAATAATAATTATTTTAATTAACAAGAAATGTTAAAATATTACCTTGGATATGCTTTTGCAACTAGCTGAGCAGGCAATTATGCCAAAGAACTCAGTTATCTTCTTTGTTATGAGTTATACACAGTAAATGAATAATTCAGTCATACTATGAGGAGACATATTGTTCAATAGATTCAGTAACAAGCTCGAAAAAAGATCATTGATTTTAAGAATTAATCAATTCGTGTGTTTCTAAAAGGACTAACAGCTGACAATTACAGAACTATTCTTTACGGAAGGCTGTGAGGTGGTTAAAAATACCAACAGTTCGTTATCCACCGATGAAGCAGTAAAATGGGCAGTGGGCCAAACATAATGCTGACCTTTTCGCTGAATAATAAGTCTTATGTAGTGTGTTTAGTTATTTCCTAACTAATTTCGATATTCTTAACAAAAAGCAGAAAGAATTTATAGAAAGACCATTCCTTCAATTGCCTCGAAGGAAATGAAAGAGGTAATAAAACACAACGATAGAAAGAAGAAGGGGCCAGGATACGATTATATTAGGCCTACTGTAAGTGGAGAAATTTATTTCACTGACTAGTTAGCCCCCGTGAAAAATCACAGATACACATTAGAAATACACAATTTAAAAAATACTACTTAAAAACAACAGACTTTATCCAGATCTACTTATATGATGACGGTGGTTTTTAACTCGGTAATTGTGTACAATATAAGGATTTAAAAACTGTAGGCCTATTTGTTAAAATTTTGTATTTATATACATTACTAGGGGAGACCCCTGCGTGCTCCGCACGCCAACCCCCAATGGAACCTTCTAAAAACATATGTTATGTTTTATTTATAATAAAGGTGTAGGATTAATAATAACCTCAAAACTAAGATGGTAAATAATGTCAAATGTTCAAATTAAATTATTTCTTATATTTTATAACAGCAGTTATAATAATGGTTAAAAGAACCAGCAAGGCTCAGGTCTACACTTAAAAACCCTAACCTAAAAGCTAGAAATACAACAATAATTGCTTTAAATTTAGAAATCAGCTGTTAATGGAATATTGGAGCTAACAGCTATATTATCTGTTATCAATTGGTTGCTATGGTAATAAATGTAAATACATGTGTTGATTTATCATTCTGGGCCTAACCTAAGAATTTTTTCCGAGTAAATTTACAAATATTGGAATAAAAAAAGGTTTTTATCGAAATGAATTATAGCCTATGTTACTCAGGGATAGTGTAGCTTTTTATTAGTAAAACTGTTTTTTCAATCGGTTTAGTAGTGCCAGAGATTACCCCATACATACAAACAAACAAACAAACAAACACACAAACAAACAAACTTGACCTCTTTATAATCTGTAAGTTGTAGCTCATATACCACTGAGGATGACGACTTTGTCGTTGAAACGCGTTTGGTAATAAACGTATAAGAGTGAGAATAGTGTTATTTTTATTTTTTTTTTAATATAAATTCCTTCTCACCCGTCAAGCTCAAAGTGTATTTTATAATATGAGTATAGATTATATATCCAAATAAAGATTAAAATATTATATTTTAAATGCTTTCTAACTTCATATTGATAGATCAAATGATTTAGAAGTTATTAATATTATAATGAAGAAATGAATAATTTAATATGTTTATATTGTTTATATGTTATACGAAGATGTACGAATGTTTCCGAAGCTAAACGAATGGGTATCTCTTCTTTAAACTTGTATACATGAATATATTGATAATAAAAGTGTGTAATTTAATTCATTTTATAACCTCAAAGCAAATCTTATAAGCTACATCAGTTTTTCAACACATACTTAAAACAAATCTACTTCGCAAGACATATACAGGGGTGGCAAAAAGTCCCGGAACAACCCAATATCTTTTTCCAGGTTCCACTTACACAATTGAAACTTTGCAAATTGTTTATGGGTATAAAAAACTACTTTTTTAGAATATGGCTGATTTTTCACCTCCTCTGGGGGACGGCCCGTCAGGAGTCGGTGAAAAATCTTAAATGTAAGCATGGGTTGTTATGCATATCATTTTAAAGGTCTTGATGAGACAAACACAACGACATAATAAAAATGAAAAATGGATGATCCTGAAAAAAGTTATGGCTGTTCAAAGTTTTGATATGCTGCATGTTAAATGAGCCTTATTCTAAGTTTGAATAAGTTGATTCAGCCCAGAGGAGATGAAAAATCAACTGTAGCATAAACAAGTAGTTCTTTATACCCGTAAACAATTTGCAGAGTTGAACGTGTAATACATGGAACATGTAAAAATAAATTAAACTTAGAATAAGGCTCATTTAACATGTAGCATATAAAAACTTTGAACAGATGAAAACAGATGAAACAGTGCAAACTTTACAAAGATCTTCCGTATAAATCTTTTGATATATTAAAATCACACATATCAGTTTAATATTTCTGCATTAGATACAATGGTGAAAACTGTCAGGTACATAAAGTACTTCTTAAAAAGTACCGGAGTGAATTGTATTCGGTTCTATACGTTTATGTGTTGTATACAAGGAATTGTCCTAAATACGAGAATGTATTATTGTCACTGCTTTGTTCGTGGTAGATAAACGTATTAAGAATGCAGTAGAGACAGTACAGATCGCACCAGATAAAGTCAGCAACTGTGTAGTGTGTAAACGTAGGCGAATCAAAATCAACTATATACAATATACCAGGTGCCTTAAAAGTCCCACCCTCCCCTTTTAACTTTTGTGCTTGTTAAAACAAACAAATATCCTTTGGGGAATGATACTAACTTAGCCCAAAGTATCTTTTAAAGCAATCGGAAATTTTGAGTGTCCCCTAAAAATGGGGGATTTTGGGGGCAACTCAAAATTTTTAAATGAGAAGTATAGTCAAGTGATACCTCATTTTAAAGGTATATTTAAGACTAGGAAAATGACATAAATAAAATAAAAATCGGACCACCCAAAACAAAATGGCGGCCCTAAACGTGTTGAAATAAATCGACATAAAGTTAATAATATCGATTTCGTAAATTTTATTATTTAAAAAAAATTCAGTAAGATGTAGGAGTCGACTTGGAAGCAATATTTTAGGTCAGGCACTTTGAAATAAACATTGCTTGTCTCCTGTAGCTAAGAGTTCATTTTTGCTGTACAATGTGATTTGTTGTAAAAGAATTTGTTGTTAAGAAATGTAAGTTCTTGTTCGATATTGATTAGATAGATCGTAATAAATAAATACATTTTTAATAAATTTTTTACTTAAATTATTACAAACTAAAAATAACACTAGTGTAAGCTGCAAAAAGAATTAAGATTGTTTTCAATGACGCAGGTACAAGGTCTTCAGTTTGTTGGTTCAAAAAAAATGCAGTAAACCTGAGACATAACATCGACCAATATCTGGTGTGACCAGGGTCGCTCAGTCGGTAGAGCGTTACCACACTAAATGTAGTGGGTTCGAACACCGTTCTTGATTCATGTTTTTTCACTTGAAATCTATATAATATAAAAGCGTAATACCACTCACTCATCACAATTTCTCAAAAACTACCGAACGGATTGAAATGAAATTTGGTATGCAGCTTCCTCTAGGGCCATAGGTGCTCACTAAGAAAGGGTTTGAACAAATTCGAAATTTTAGGGGGGTTTGTGGTGTAAAAATTACTAAATCACGATTTCTCCAAAATTACCGAACAGATTGGAATGAAATTTGGTATGTAGCTTCCTCTAGGGCCATAGGCGTTCGTTAAGAAAGGCTTTCAAAAAATATCGAAATTTTAGGGGTGTTTGGGGGGATCAAAGTTATTAAATCACGATTTCTTTAAAACTACTGAACGGATTGGAATGCAATTTGGTATGTAGCTTCCCCTAGGGCTATAGGTGCTCACTAAGAAAGGGTATGAAAAATTTCGAAATTTTAGGAGGGGTTTGGGGGGGATCAAAGTTACTGAAATCATAATTTCAGATCTTTTATTATTATGACAATAGTGCTTTTATTATTTAAGATCTATATATATATAAGCCAAATACCACTCACTGACTGAACACTTAAAAAGAATACAATTACGTTAAAAAGACTGAAAATACCACCAACACGGGCAACGCCGTACGGGTCAGCTAGTTTAATATAAATAAACTAGCTATAGGTTGGCATTACAGTTTGAGTGGGTCTGGAGGGGTATATTATAACCCTCTTTTCAATATAATATTTTAAAATTCTTGCTCCGTACGGGATGTTTAGACAAAACTGTATCGATTTTCAGTAGCAACTTGAAAAGTTTTTAAATGAACACCTTATATGTTCTAAACAAATTGTAAAAGTAAAGTACTGGTGTTTAAAAGACAGTTTAATAGTAATAAATATTTTTTCATAATAAAAACTATTTAAAAATGTGTTTGCAACAAGTTTTGGTTAGGCCCGGTTTTACAATCTCCCGATAAGTGAGATCGATAGCAAGTTGTCGACAAGATAAAAGTATAGAATAGTTTAGAACTGTATACGATGATTGTAAACTATCCTTATTTATGAAGATTTTATTGACATTTTTGGAGAAGATGGCGATGAAAAAATAGTTCAATCGATTGCCCAGTCCAGAAATAATAAAGTCTTTAGAGACATGGTTTGAAGTTTGGATTTTTGAAACGATAAAGGGCTTTGTTTTATTGTTTTAGGCTAAAGAAGAAAACAGCTTCCTTATAGAAATTATTTTTAGAAAATAGAATAAATAGCAACAATAGACAATAATAAAGTACAACGTAAGTTAATAATAATGGTATTTTTAATTTTATTTAAACTGCAACTAACTAGTAACTTCATTTTTTGCACTTTAATAAATAAAAACCATACCATTTGACCTTTAGTCATAATTAATTTTTGTTTCGTACTTGTTTTAGAAATCGAGCTATCTCACCTTGGGTAAAGGTTTTTTTAGCGAATTTCCATATGAAATAAACGGTACCAGGAACTGGCACATACTTTCTCACAAATACATTTAAATTACTAAACAGATTCACTGTGACTTGTAGGGTGGGGTAGGAGAGTTTTTTTTTTAAAGTTGGAGATTAATTAATAAGTACCTGGGCGACCGAGCATTACTCGGTATTTTTGTTAATTGTGTTTTTTTTTTTATAGGAAAATGTATGTAAATACAAATCAGGTAAGTACTGTTTTGTAGGTCTACTCATAACTCGCGAAATATTAGCACGGGTCAGCTGATTTCAAGCTTAAAACAATTCTAACCTTTAAGACAAAAAAAAAAAAAAAAAAACATAATTATAGGAGACAGCTGATGGAAATATTATAGGAAACAGCTGATGTTTGTCATATGTATCCTATTGATTTTAAATTACATAACCCCAATGTTAAAAATTTTCAATTTTCAAATGAGTTTTTCCGAAAAATACGAGTTTTCCTGAGGTAGTGGTTTTCACCAATCGATTTTTTAGTCCCAAAAGCCTCTAATCCCAAAGTTTCAGCAAAATCCTTCCGCTGGATCTCGAGATTGCTCGTACAAACACACAAACAAACCAACAAACAAACAAACAAACAGACATTGCTCGTATTAGAGTATAGGAATATTATCATTATTATTATTATTATTATTATTATCTAGAGAGAAAACTATTCGATCGATTTCGAAAAAATTTGAACCAAACACGTCAATTAGGTCTTCATAGATGCACGTAAAATGGTTTTGATTTTTTTTTTAAACAACCCGCTTTATGGCCAAAAAACCCCCAAAAACAGTTATTATTATTATTATTA